>JAEQBH010004790.1:0-236084 GCA_016808115.1 Tetrastigma voinierianum | reverse complement strand
TGCAATATGTCATTTCACAAATATTTCATGTTGTTATATTAAGCATGCATATACTAACTGAATTTATCTGGTTGGCTAAGCATGTGTTATTCATTCATATAATAATAATATAAAATTAGCTCATACGGGCTAATATAGAAAATCCGCATCCGCCTTAGATCGCCCATAGCATCACACAAATAACATAACATGTTATTCAATCAAGCAATATCATATCCATACTCAAGACTATTACACAAAATAAATTCCACACTAGTTCGACTAAGGAGAAACCACTCTAGGATTTTCTTTTATCACCCAAATCTTAGAATCAAAGCATTCAGGTTCAAGATGTCCCTATCCATTAAAATGGCTCTTAACCAAAGAGTAAAACGAGTAGGAGAAAACCCCACTTCCTAATTTGGCTCTAAATCTGACAAAACAGTGCCCACTGCCAGAGCTCTTGGCAGCCGGAAGCAATCTTTGCCTCTGGCTCACGTGATTCGATCATCCATCACAGGAAATTTAGAGAGAAGTTGGGATACTTTCTCTAAAACCTTCCTTCCTTCTTCTCTCTTTCCTTTCCATCTCTTCTTTCCATCCATGCAAATTGGTCAAGTCGGGTCAAGAGACTCTTGTCCTCTCATTTGCCACATGTCAACCTCCCATTGGTCGACTTGGATTACACAAATCCTTTATCCATCTGGTCACGGATTTTCCTCTAACGAGACGATGCCATGTGTCTCATATTAGCCCCACTCGCTCATTGTTTGACTCATTCTCGTGATAAAGAGAGCATGTGACACCTCTGTTTACCTGTACGCGCTAAGTGTAAAACCCAGAAAATTTGAATTTTCGTGAAAAGGGTAAAATCGTAATTTTTAAAATCCGTAATTTTTCTAGATCTCATTTATCAAACGGACTTCACCATTGGAATGGTCTCATAAAATTCAGCTACACCGCCGACCTCATTTAATTCTAAGATGCCACTCCCAATTTCTTCGAGGCATTTGGGTGTCTCGTCAGAAAACGACTTCAGGAGAGACATGCAGACAAAGACAAAAGTCACATATTACATGTACTCATGTGCACATGTTACATGATTAGTGAGAGGATGAAATGAATGACTGAGATTGTGCCAAGTGTCAAAAATCAAGAAAAGGGACACATTGGGAATTGTTGGAAATGTTAAAATGAATAAGACAGCGGGCAATAGTTATCTTCCATTTGAAAGAAAAACTGAGGAAACGCAAAGAGGTTGAAATTCCAGACAGAGAGAGAAAGTGTTTCTAGATTTGTCGCTCGGATCGCCGCCTCACTGAGCAAGAAAAGTCATCACAAATAGGGCAACATGTGGACATTATTCGATTTGGTGGAGTTCACTAACTCCAAGAGGTAGGGATCCTTCCTAATTTTGTGTTATTCTCGGGGCTAAGAGCCGTAAAATGGTTAGGGATATTCTGAGGCTTGATTTAGCCATAAATTTGGTCTCAAAAGCTTTGCACCGACTGGAGCAAATCTCTAAATGTGTGGCCGTGAACAATTCCAACCCGAGGGTTTCACTGTTCACGTGATTTGTGTTGATTTTTTTGTGATGTTTGGGTAATTCAAAATGAATTTCTTGATTGGTTAATTAAATTATGACAATTCTGTGTTATTGTTGAAATTTTGAATGACATGAATTGTGTGAATTTATTGCTAATATATGCATGTGAAATGTATTAGCATAAATTATTCGGGATTGCATAATGCATTCCATATGCACTGACAAACTTAGAATAATAGGTGTGAGTACATGACATGAAAGAAAACAAACGAAAAATGTTTGTAAAAGGAATTTCAATAAGATTTTCCAGAGAATCATGGTTGAGACGTCCAACAATTCACGCTTCGGAGGGGCCATGAATTGTTTCGGAGGGTTATCCAATATATTCGCCTCGGAGGCAGTACAATATACTAATAAATTAGGTAGTGAGTTTTCGAGAATAAAAGCTTTTGTTTTGAAAATCTGATATTTTACTGATGGCTTAGGTATATGTGAGTAGAGCCGCGAGGATTCGGGACATGGGATTGGTCATGTAGACATTCGAGTAGGTTAATGTAATTTCTTGAATGTGATTGTTTGTCATGGCATGTGCACTTAGGTGGGGAGTAACCCATGTAGGAAATTATCACTACTGGGCTTTGCTCACCCTGTCGAGGGATCACTATTTTAGGTACAGGGAGTGTGCACGAGGACGATGCTCACTAGAGGTCATAGTTGTTTCGGCTGTGGCTTGGGCATTCGCTTGTATAACACGTATTAAAACCTAAATTTTGATATATGTTTGCAAAGAAAGTAATTTATTAACTCTCGAATCCATTGTATATATGCCAATGATGTATTTTGTGAGTATTGTGCAAATCCGCGGGCCATTTTACTGCATGTGACCCGTGTGGTCGCTGTAAAATGTTGGGACAGGTTGTACTTGGGTAGAGCTCCCGCATAAAGTGCTGAGAGACACTCGCCCGATTCCGTGAGTGGTGCCTGCCACCCGACATCCACGAGCATTTCCCGCGTTGATTCGTTATCAACGGACACCCCGGTTTCAGCATTGCTAACTTGGTATTAGAGTTATGCAATGATTACCTTGGGAGCTCAAAGGGTGCAGAGGCCAGGTATGGATTACCTAGGCAAATAATGGACAGATTGTAACACCGCATGCATTATGTTTTATCTCGTGAATGGTGTGCATACATGAGTTGTTGTGTATGAATTGTGTGATCAGTGTCAGGGAGTGAATTGCAGGATTGTGCGCTTAGTGAATATCACATAGGAAAAATGATGAGAAGAAAAAAAATTTTCTCTTCAACTACAATGTAAATCGAAAATAAATAAATTTATTTGGTTATATCAAAGAAAAATAAAAAATATTTTTTTGGTGGTTTTCTAGTAGCCGGAATCGTAAAAAAAACATGCAAAAAAAGTGCAAGTGGAACCTGGAATAAAGCATCATATTTTGCGTTGAGTCACTTATAATGCATCAGACGACAGTGTATCGAGACGCCGCAACAGCGCACATGGCCAGGCAGTGGCTCGCCACGATACGGCTCGCAAAGGGGCCACACACGGCCGGCACGTGCCACGACATGGCCGGCCGCTCTCAAGGGCGTGAGGCAAATAAGATGCCGCGTGGCCCGCTGGTGGGTGGCTCCCGATACAATCAATTGCACGTGATGAGAGCAAATTTCGTCCGCTGAGGCGTCATTGGCGATATAACGGCCAGACGCATAAGGGCGACGCCGGGTTGTATCGCGAGACAGGCGCGACACGGCCGAGGGAAGCGCCACGATACAACGCAGGGAGCGCCACGACACGGTGCAGGAGGCGCGCGACACGCGCGCCCGTATGACGACATTTGGCAAGGCGACATGGCACGCAGAAGATACGATTTGCGACACTGCGGTCGAGCCGGTGGCGGCGCAAATGACACAAGAAAGGCCAGCCCTCAAACAAATCCATCTGCCAAATTGCGGACATGGTGCAAGCAGCGAAGCAATAAGGGTGGGTGCACTGTGCACTAACAACTCGCCACTCATCAGACCGTCCCGAGTCATTGTCGGGGACACCGCTCATGAACAATGTTCACTTAGGCTCTAAAATAAAAATCAAATCAAATCAAATCGAATAAATTTTTTTTTTAAAATAAAATAAAATTTTTGTTGTTGATTATGATTTAATATATGGAATTATTGTCTTGCATTAACTATGAATATATAGACATTGGTATGAAATATTTTTCGATATGTGAATAAGGTTCGAGCCTATGGTTTACACCTTAGAGATCGCACCGCCAGAGGAGTAGGGATTAGAGGTTGAGGCCTTGGAGGAACCCTTGTATGTGAGTTCTCCCCTAGGGATTAAGGCGAGGATAGGGATGATATGTCGTGGTTATCAGTTAGAGATCTCGGGAACTCTACTCACAGTGGACTTAAGGATCATGGACATGTCAGAGTTCGACGTCATCCCAGATGGATCATCGGCAAACGTTAAGGTCAAGTATCGATTTGAGCGTAGAGGGCTACCGCCTTACACGCAGGATTCTGCAGACTCGTGTTGTGTTTCAGGGGACAAGCATGATATTTTGTCCCAGACGTGTGTACAGTCCGCTGTGTGTTAGCAAATACAAGGCAGAAAGCCTTACCTTGCAGGACGAGGTGAGACCAGACTTACATCTGCCTCAGAAGCCTGGCAAAGAGGATGTTTTTCCGGATGAGCTACCGAGATTGCCTCTACAGAGGGTTGTAAACTTCGGTATTGAGTTACACCCGGTACTTCTCCCATCTCTATGACTCCGCATAGGATGCAAGGCACCAACAGCTAAGAACTCGACCTGCATACTGAGCTAATGGATTAATCTCATTAGGACCGGCACTTCACCAAGGCTTCCAATCTTGTTTGCGAAGAAGAAGGATGCGACCTTCGAATGTGCATTGATTACAGAAAGTTGAATAGGGTTACGATCAAGAATCGTACCACCGAGGATTGGATGATCATGATCGCTTGAGAGGAGAGAGCGAGTCACTAAGATAGACCTTCGTACCAGTTATCATCAATCGAGGGTTAGAGAGACAAATATCCCTAAGACAAAGATTCGGGATATATGTTATGGGCACTTTGAGTTTATAGTGATGCTCGATTGACGAACGCGCTACCGCATTCATGGACTCATGCATGTGGTATTCCAACCCTATTTAGTTCACTATGCGTCTCATGATTTACATTTTGACCTACTCCCGCTCGTGAGTGGAGCATGAGTATCACTGAGATCGTGGGTAATGTTTGGCCGGTGACCCATCAACTCCGTACGCCAAGTCTGGCGCGCAGTTTTGGCCATCGAGGTTAGGTTTTGTGACACGTGGTAAGCCACATCATTCGTGGCCAATGGACCTTAGGAAGGCCAGGCCACAGTCGGGAGAGGCCAAGTCGCCGAAAGATAATGTAGTTTCTAGGATTGGCCGGTATTTTTGCAGATTCATTGAGGATTTTCAATTAGCAAAGACTATGATTAGATTGGAATTTAAGGAGGTCAAGTTTGGTTGGGATGACTGGCGATGAGGTGAGGCCTGTGAGTCAAGACGAGGCTTACACGTCCTATCTCTTTATAGTCTCAAGGTGGAGCATGGGTACACAGTGTATTGTGGATACTCGAGGGCCGATCGTATGTTTGATGCAAATGAGGGTAGTTGCTTATGGTTTCCGCATGAAGACCACCGGAGTAAATACCATTCCCACACATGACATGGAGTCATGCATCGTAGCCTTTGTACTCGAGATTTGGGCATTTACGATATGGCGGTGAGTCCACGATGCACTCATAAAATTCGGGCGGTTATTTTCACGCAAATGGATCCCCAATATGAGGCAACACAGGCGGATGGAGTTCCTAGATATCAGGGATTTCACTGTGCATACCAATTCTAGTAAGGCAAATGGGGCGGGCCTTTCGGCGCGCTGGGCCAAGTCACGGGGGAGGCCCGTTAGTAGGCTTTGAATGGCGATGCTCGAGATCAGGAGCGCCATACAGACCACGCGTAACGGTGGTACGTTTGGGAGTTTAGTAGCTACACTGGCTACCGCTGAAAGCAGAGTGATCGAGTCTGGCGGCAGACGCGATACGTCCATCGTGGACCACAACATGGCACAGTGGATTATACTCTACCGTCAATGAACGGTAGTCTTCGCAAGATAGAGAACGGGTAGTGGTTCCCAAATTGACCGACGAGAGAGGAGATTCTTAGAGTTTCACTTTGTCGTCGGCATCCGTAAACATGTACCGTGCATCCTGGCCGGGCCAAGACACCGAGCTTCTGACAAGAGACACGTAGGGGACTTTGCTCGGGACGGCGTCCCACGGGTCGCAGGTTGGCGCCGAGCACCGTAATATTCAAAAGGTGGCTACTTCCAGCCACATCGAGGTGGCCGAGTGGAAGTGGGAGCAAGTCATTATGGATTTTATGACCCATCGGCATCGGCGCATAGCACCGCGGCGACATGATGCCGTATGGAGGCACAGTGAATCGACCGGGTCGTATACATTTTTAGTCATGGATGACCTTCACATCGAGAGATTCACCGGAAGTTGTACATCCAGAGGTTATCCACACATGGAGTACTCTGTTATCCATAGTGTGTCGGATAGAGACCGAGAAGGTTACGCCATTCAGAGTTTCCAAAAGGCTATGGGCACACGGCCTCATCATGAGTACAACTTTCCACTCCACTGCATAAAATGGTCACCAGAGAGATCATATGTAAGAGGACATGCCGCGAAGAAAACCTGATTATAAGGTAGCTGGAAGAGCACTTTCCTTAGTGGATTCGCCACAACAACGCTTATCAAAGTAGTATACAGATGGCACTACAGAGGTATTGAATGAGCGCAGACGCCGGTGTTGACCGAGGCGAGAGAGCTCCATCATCGGTCCCGCGATCTTATTGGCATACCTCTCGAAGCGTGAGCTTATGATACATTAACGCCTTCTGACGTACCGTGAGCGCCAAGAGCTTAAGGCTGATGTACGCATCCACCCATCCTGAGTTCCGCCGAGGATCACGCTGCCTTGGGCGTGATGCCTAAGAGAGGAGTGGCTGCTCGATGCTTATGAAGCATCGCCGAGGTTTATTGGGCCCTTCAGACTCGCGAGAGGGTGAATCAGAGCACTGGCATTACTGGCCAGGTCAGGTCCACGAGGTATTTCACGCCTCCATGTTCGAGGTATACCCGTGATCCAACCCGTAGCGGACGTGGAGAGATCGAGGTCGATATGACGGACCTTCGATGGCGGACCAATGTGCATTATGGATAGCTGGGATCAGGCTACGACGCAAGATCGGTTAGTGGAGGGTGCTGCGGCGTACCCATGGAGTGATGAGTCACGCGGAAATATGGCGATACGATTACAAGCTTAATACCTATCCCTTCGCTCACAGTGGATGAAGGTATCGTGGTTTAGTCGCTAATACTTAAATGACTAGTTTGATACATTTAGTATAGGTGTTGCATATGCATGATTTGTTGCGATTGTACGCACTCAGATAATCATCATGAGGGAGATCAAACCCAGAGTAATTCAAATTTTCTAAAAAATCAGAATTCGTAAAATTCAGAATTTTTCTGATCTCGGATGAAGAAAACCGACTTCATCACAAGGTAATCGCCTCCATCAAAATCTAGCTATCACGCCACCCGAGGCGCCTCGACTTCACATTTTTTTTCGAGAGACCAGGCCCTGCGTCAGAAACCATTTTAGAAAGACATGTGATATACGTGTGTTTCACATACTACACGCATCACACGACGCTGGAGATTTATTATAAAGGATGATGAATGGCCTAGATTGTGTGCATGTCAAAATCAAGAAAAAGTGGAACATTGGGAATTTTTGAAATGTTAAACAAGACAAGGGGCAAATAGTTATCTTCCATTTGAAAGCAAAAACTTGGAGAAAATGCCTTAGGGTTGCACCTGAGATTTTAGAGAGAGAGAAGGTGTCACTTCTCTTAGATTCCCCGCTTGCTGGACTGGCCGCCATTTGACGGAGCAAAGGCAAAGTCAATCTATACTGCGTAGGGCCATGCGTGACACCGATTCCGTGAGTTCAACCTAAGCAGAGTGGCAGAGGCATTTTCCATCAGGCTATTCTTGGCAGACGTAAATACTGGTTATATCTGAGCTGATTTATCGTGAAATCGGGTCCGTCGAAACCAGTGGAGAAAATCTCTAATGTGTGGCCGTGAATAGTTCCAAACTTAGGTTTCAATCGCTCACGGATTTGTGCTGACTTTTGGGAGATGCTTGGGAAGATTCAAAATGGTTTCTTGATTTGCACTCAGCCCATGTGAGCCAATTTAAGTGTTATGTTGAATTAACAAGATGAATCAAAGAATTTATTTATGTTAAATATGCATGTGAAAATGTATTAGCATAAATTATTTGATGACATAATGCATTCCATATGCACTAAGACAAACTAATATATTAGGTGAGTGCATGACATGAAAGAAATAAAAAACGAAAAATGTTCTGTGAAACATGAATTTCGACGGAAGATCCTTCCAGATAACTGGTATAGAGATTGTCCACAATTCACGCCGGGAGGGGCTCCAAGTGAACTCATTCAGGAACATCCACAGATTCTTGAGGGTAGAATCTTAATATATTTATCGAAATTCAAGAGTGAGTTTTCAAGAATAAGTGTTCTTATTTAAAATCATTTTACTCAGACTGCCAGATATGGAGTGATTCTATTAGAGTGACTTCGGGGATAATGGATTCGGTCAAAAGAGACATTCGAGCAGGTTCAGGTAATTGTTTGACGTGATTGTTTGCCACATGCACACTTAGGGCAAGGAGTGTCCATGTGGGCAAGAGCACTATCACTACTCGGGCTTCTTGCCCCACCCCGTCGAGGGATCCACTATTTTAGTGCTGTGATCACGCTAACATATTTACGCCCACTGAGGCCATTTAGAATAAAAAACAAGGTGGCTTGGTATTCGTTAGGTAACATGTAGATACAAAACCTAAATTTTGAGGGTATGTTTATAAAGATTAAATTGTTAACTTGAACGTTATTATAGATACAGTTGATGTATTTGTATATTGATGCTTCATATAGCCATTTTACTTATGCGGACCCATAGTCGTTGTAAAAAGTCGACATGTTATATTTGAGAGCCCCAGACAGCGAGTAGACTTGGGCCCGATTTTCGGAGTGGTGGCCGGTTACCCACATCCATTTAGCATTCCACGTTGACGGAATACCAACGAACACCTACCGCACAGCGTCCCGTGACTACCTCTGTGCCTCAGTGCAAACAGAATTTCAACATTGTCCGTGAATCATCAATTTGACGGGTAATCAGATTTCTCACGGTATCGATTCCGACGTTCGCTTTCGCCATCCGAGATCTAAAACTAATTTCAATCGAAATTACTATAGCATCTCTTTTAAGAAAATAGAGACTCTTTCAGTTTTACAATAACCAACCAAATTTTCGCAGTAAAAATTTTGGGTTCGTCCGCCCAAAACCATAAAACTATATCCGATCTAATCAGCTTTTTTTTAAAACTTTTCTATTTTAGAATTACAGAAAATTGCATCTTATATTTATATTTTAATATAATATAATCAAATTAATAGCCATTTATCATTATTATTATTTATTTACAATTAGATAATTATTATATTTTTATTTATAAACAGATAATTCATTGTTATTTACTACAATACAAATAATCATATAATTATTATTTTTTATAACCGATAATAAACGGTTTATTTACAAATATAATCTATATAGCTTATTTATTTAAAACGATTACCACAGTTTATTAAAATAAATACAATTTTTATTAATTATTGTAATACTACACAATTGTTTATTATTTAATTATAATATTTTTTGTCCATAATTATAATTTATAAACCAACAATTTTTTCATAAATAAATAACTACAAAATCATCGTTGTTTCATCTTGAAAAATAGTAAGACAATAAATGGTGATGAATCAAGTTTGTTTTCGTCGATAAAGAAAATGATAGTAATTATCAATATTGTTTTAATATTCTAAAAAACAAATATATTTTATAATTCAGCATGTTTATAATTAAAAATTAATTTTTGATTAATTGTATATATATATGGTTTCATGTGAGTCAAAACATAACTTGAAATGGACAAGGATTTTTGGTTGCGACTATTTATAATCTAAACATTAAGTGTGCTCAGACCTTTGTCAGTTCTATAGTCTCTTTGAGATACTTGAATTTATTGTACATGCGACACTTTTGAAAACCTAAGGCCCCATGATAACTCGTAGCCTCTGCATTTCAAATTCGAAATACACCATTGTGTCCTTCCATTTATCAACCATATTTTCACAAAATTCGACAGAGCCTCCTGTCAAGGAGTCACCCAAAATACAACATGCATAAATAACATATTCTCGACTCATCCAAGGTCTCAATGTGGCTAAGACACTTACAGCGCGTCCGTCCGTCTACATCTGGGCTGGTACATACAACTATATCACACAAATATAAAGAAATTTATTACAACACTCTTTATACATAAATATATTAAAACTAGCTTCGTTTTCTAATATAATGTATGTATTATCAAAGCCACATCTCGCTTCTTCAACATTGTCAAGATCACGCCTCCAATCTCACCCACCCAATATGGTCCTCAAGACAAAGTATAATGCTTAGTAGAGAATAATTCTTAGCAAGAGTCTGCTCTCACTTATAAAGCATGCAATGCCATTTCACACATTCAAGCAAAACATGTTAAGGCCCTTATTTAATCATCACGCTGCAGATGAGAATGTGGCCTACCATGTCCATGTCTTGAGTCCATAAGTTGAAAACCGCCATTTATGTTCCATAAATGAACATTTTCCAAACAAATCTTTTTTGTTTAGATAAATCAAAACCACTGATAAACCCTGATATTCACTTGCTTTTACCAAATCCCATGTTTTTTGTAAGCACTCCTGAGGTCTCCACATTACTTAAATAGTGATGTTCCATACTCTACACTGAGTTTTGTATACCTTTATGAGTAATCATAAGTTGGGATATTAATTAAAATGAAGGACCAGTGAATGTGTTTGATCCAATTATAGCGCTAGAGCTCTAGGTGTTATACTTGAAGATAGATCCAAATGAGCAATAAAGAAATCAATTGGAACGTAGAGTTGAAGAACCAGAAGGCAAAAGGTAGAAGGAGAAGCAAACAGAGAAAAGAAGCAAACTCCCCACCCTCGTGGTTTAAAATTTCTAGAGCCAGAATTTTTCAAAACTATCTTTTACTTTTGCTGCTCTTTTGATTTATGCCAAACCATCTCTATGTAAGAGTGTCTAATTCATATATTTTTACCAGTTGTTCGGGTAGTATATAATGCCCAAAAAACACATTGAAAAGCAACTTTTCATTATTGAAGTTAGAGGGAAGCTTGTCGAACAAGCTCCCGTTTTCTTTTCCTTTTTCCTTTTCTCTTATTTTCTTATTAGCCAAACACTCTCTGAGGATGACAATTCAGAGGATGAGTGGCTGGGAACCCCTCCTTCCCCTTGAAGCAAAGGGGCAAAGGAACCTATGCAATGAAGGTTTCTCTATGTTTTCTGTTATAGGTATTCACGACATTTATGTTTTCCTTAAACTCTAGGTCAGATCCTTCGAGTCACCTTTGAAATTGCAAGTACTGCAGCCAAGGCTCATTGATGCTTATTAGATCCAATGATGTTTGTTATTATCATTTATGGAGCTACAGGGAAGGTGAGTCAAGGAGACATGTTTTTACCTCCGAGACCATTAATACCAAGAATGCCATTTTCAAAGGATAGTTATTGAGGGTTAAGTTTTATAGGTAAACCAAGATCCAATTCGGGAAGTAACTATATGTTACTATCCCCAATGCGAGGAAAATACCCCGAGAAACCCTCATTTTCCTTAGGAACCTAACCCTAATGGCCTAATACTTCAAGGATTTCTATTTTGCATTTTAACTTTTTGTACTTTTAGTTTTCACCACAAAAATCCACTATTTTTATAACAACAACTCCAAAGATTCATAAATTATAATCACCAAATAAATCCCCAGATTAGTCATTCCACAAAGAAAACCCATCCTTATGGACGATCCTAGAGCCGCTATACTATAGCAGCTATGCTACTGTGAGTAAGGAGTGTATTAGGTTACAAAATTTTGTTGATTTAAGATACCTATGGGCTATAATCAAATGGCATCGCTGCGGATGGTGCCTTAAAGGTAATTCATAAGTGATGGAACATCACATCCTCATCACAAGCTCTGGTGAACACCATTTTCTTTATCATTCGTCAGCAATTCATCGCTAGGTTGATTTAATTCCATTCGCCATCTATAAGCCTTTTTAGCCAACATTAACTCTTGTTGGTAGATTTTGTTTCTTTTTTGAGATGTCTTGTTTTTCATAAGAGCTATGTTCCAATGGTTTAGGACCAAAAGGTGATTGTTAAAATCATGTCCCACAGAATCAAGGTGAAAACAAACATCTAGAGTGAGCTTGAATTTGATCCAATGGAAACCCCACATGAAGAGGCAGAGTCAAGAGAGGAGGATGAAGAACCTCAATTCATTTAGGTCCATGAGGGACCACATACACTCCATGACTCAGCACCTTTCCCCAAGATTAAAATTCTCAACCGAGGAAATGGAAGTTGTTAGCTCATCTATGCCAGCTCCTTCCCACTTTTCATGTGGAGAGTGAGAACCTTGTACACATATCATGAATGATGAGGTTTGAAACACCAAGAGGATACTACCACCCAGAGAGACTTAATGAGGCTTAATCTTTTTCCTTTCACATTGAATGATAAAGCCAAGATTTGGCTCAACTCCCTAAGGCCAAGGACCATCCGAAATTGGACTGAGATGCATGCTGAATTTTTGAAGAAATTCTTCTCCACTTACATGACAAACAACTTAAAGAGGCATATTTCCACCTCAGAACAGAAAAACGAAAATTCTAAGCATGTCGAGATATGGAAGCACTCGACACCCGTCACCATGGGTCTGATATCATTCGCTGGTAAGCTATTTTTATGATGGTATTTCTCTTGCCATGAAGCAATTTCTAGAGACTATGTATGGAGGAGATTTCTTGAGAAAAAAATCTAGAGGAAGCTTTGATTTCGTATGTAGCTGAAGCTTCGTAAGGTCAGTGAGCCTAACCAAGGAATGAAAGTTTGAATGAGACCTCAACCTTACATGCGGGGTGGTACGATTCCCTTCCGAAGGACTTGGACATGAAAGCCAAACTTTCAACCTTAGTTAGAAGGTTGGAAGAACTAGAGATTAGAAACCAGCATGAAGTGAAAGCAGTGACTGACATTCCTGTGCCAAACAAGCCATGTTTCATTTGTCAGTCTAATGAGCATCTAGGATAACAGTGCCCAACTATTCCAACAATGAGGGAGATATTAGTGGCACAAGAAAATGTTGTTGTCAATTCAAACCATCAACTAATGCACCATGGCAACACTTCATAACCTTGCGCTGGAGTGAACCACCCAATCTCTCCTAGAAGCCAAAACTCAGGCAGCACGCTTCAACTTCTCATAACAACCAGCAGTCACTTCTCCAATCGGTGCGTTAACCCAATTTGAGCAAGGTGGTGGTGGTAATCCCTGCGGAAAGAAGAAAGCCATCAATACTGGGCTTTAACTTAAATCGACATCGCGGAAAGCACTCTGAACAAAAGAATAGATGGGCTCCAAAATGATATTGCTCAGAAAATAGACAACCTGCAGTATTCAATCTCTAGCCTAACCAACCAACATCAAGTGCAAGAAAAAGGGAAGTTCCCCTCATAAACTCAACAAAACCCTAGGGGAATTCATGAAATAGTCAACTCGAGTGAAACTACTCCTAAAATGGATGAGGTAAAGTACCATCACTTGAAAAGGAAAATAAGTTGAGCAACCAGTGCCTAAACCACTTGATGAAGTTAAAGAAAGCCAAGATGAGGAGCCGAAATATATATTAATCAAGGAAGACATGATGAAGAAGAGCATGCCCCCACCTTTCCCTTAAGCATTAAGAGGCAAAAAGAGGGTGAGCAACCAAACTGAGATTCTTGAAGTCTTGAAGCAGGTGAAAGTCAACATTCCCCTTTTGGACATGATTAAGCAAGTTCCAACCTATGCCAAAATTTTAAAAGAATTGCAATCGTAGTGGGGTCGAATGTGAGGCGTTCCTTTGACAGAGCAAGCGAAAGCCACTACATAAAGCAAGACTCCAATGAAGTACAAAGATCCAGGGTGTCCTACCATAATGAACATTGGAGGAACTTGTGTGTGAAGAAGTATTTCTAGATTTGGGGCTAGTACAATTTGTTACCCATCAAATATACATTTGGGCTAGGAGAATTGAAACCCATCACTATCACTGCTTTTAGCGCATGTGTCAATGTTCCAAAAGGCACTATTGAAGATGTTTTGGTGCGTGAGTAAGTTCTACTACCCAAAGGACTTCTGTTGTTCTAATAATGGAGCCGAGCTTATGGAGCCAATTATGTGCTCATTATACTGGAATGGCCATTCTTGGCTACCTCCAATGCAATCACTAACTCGAAATGGATGATGTGTACTACTGCAATATAACATTAGAGTCAGATTCACTGAAAAGCATGTTCACCCCTGAGGAAGAAGACCTAGAAGAAGTGTGTTTGATTGACACCAGTGGAGGAACAAGGTGAGCAATAGCAAATACAAAGTGTGAACTCGGTGGAGGAATCGCGCAGCTACCTAAAGATTTAGATGAACCCTCGCATTTGTGTGCTATCATCTCGAAAGGCGGAAGAAATCCTCCCCATCGGGATCGAGAGACAAAGAAAATGGAGAGAGCCCTAAGTCGATCTCAAACCTGCTTCTCACATAATTGAAATATGCATACTTGGAGGAGGGCGACCAATGCCCTATGGTTATTTCTTAATCCCTAAACGTTTCACAGGATGACGAATTGCTAGGAATCCTCAAGAAGTGCAAACAAGCCATTGGATGGAAAATCTCAAATTTAAAGGGAATTAGCCCTTTGGTTTGTACTCATCACATCTACATGGAGGAAGAAGCCAAGCCGTTGCGACAACCACATAGACGATTGAATCCCCACATGCAAGAGGTGGTATGCGCTAAAGTTCTAAAATTGCTAGAGCCTTAATTTATTCACCCCGATTTTGATACCAAGGTAAGTCCATCGGCAGTCAGACCTTAAAAAGCTAGGTGATCATTGTACGTAATCTAGAAGGAGAAGACATGCCTACACGCCTACTCACAGTTTGGGGTATGTGTTAGATTACAGAGGTCAATGTAGTGACAAGGAAGGACCATTTTCCCTTGCCCCTTCATTGATCAAATTCCTCTGAGAGAGAGCTTCATGCACCCATTTTATCGCCAGATGGCCACTCCGCATATTTTCAAATTGAAATCAAGAGAAGAACACCTCTGACTTGCCTCAACTTATGCTCATAAGAGAATGCGCGTCTTCGCTTTGTAAATGCACTTGCCACTTTCCAAAGGTGTATGCTCAAGATCTTTCAAAGTGATATGGTGAAACGATCACGGAGGGAGTACATGGATGACATCACTCATACGCACTTTTTGCGATCGCTCGCCAATCCTCGAAGACTGCCCTAAATGTATGCATCGAGAAGAACTTGGTGCTTAATTAGGAGAAGTGTCATTTCATGGTACATCAAGGAATTGTCCTTGGACATGTCATCTCCAATAAGGGAATTGAGGTTGATAAAGCAAAGGTTGAGCTTATTTCCATGCTACCAGCTCCCACAAACGTTAAGGCACAAAGCAATTCTCGCTAGGCGCAGTTTTTATAGAGGTTTATTGGCTGACTTTTCAAAATCTTGTAAACCTTCTCTGTGAGCTCTGTCAAGGATATCAAATTGTCTGGGATGGCAAGCTAAAAGAGCTTTCGAGGAGCCTGCTAAATCACACTCGACTACACCCATACAGAGTAACCCACCGGGCAACTCCCTTTGAAATAATGTGCGATGCAAATGATTTTCCATTGGTCGCGACACCCCAAATCCCTGGGGTCCGCTGGACAACCCACAAACTCGTGAAAGATTATTGGATGCTCAAATTTACACTGACACTATCTACCCCTTTTTTCTCGGACTCAGATTTAACTAAAATCAGCAGAGTTCCTTTGTAATGTGAGCCTACCCAAAATGCAACCTGTGCAATTACATGGCAACCTGTCCCAATATTATACAACGAACACACCGAGTCCACATATGAGTAAAAATGGCCACGTAAGGCCCATTTATCCATATAAATTTAAATACAACCTATATCACCGAAGCCACCAAGAGTTATTACATCACTCTTAATACAAAACATTATATTAAAACTAAAGTGTTCTAATATAATATACAAAACATGGATCAAGGCCACAATCAGGCCCACTTCATAATGTTGGCCTCTATGAGCACCGTCTCGCCGCACATGTCCAGACTTGAAAGGGGGTCCTGACACGGTAGTGAGCTAACGCCCAGTAGAGATAAGTCTTACAAGGGCTATTCCCCATCTAAATGCACATGAATGGTCAAACAACCAAGCACACACCAACCTAGGACATGCCATCTTAGCATAGAATCCTACTTGTCATGAATGAGACACGACTCATCATGCCCCATGTATCAAGTCCTCACCGACTCCCTTAAACATACATTTTTTCATGAATGAAATCCATTTTCAAACAAAGGTATTTGTGTTTACCCGTGACAACCCTCCGATATAAATAGAGCGGACACACCCGCATAATCTATTTTGTGGACAACCCTCCGATGTATATCAATTGGGAGGTTACTCCGACGACAAATTATAAGGGACAACCCTCCGATGTATATCAATTGGGCATACTCCGATGATTGATATTATGTGGACAACCCTCCGATATAAATTAGTGGACATACTCCGATAATAATTATGTGGACAACCCTCCGATAAAACCGCTTTGTTCAAAAGCCATGTTAGGCAACCTCCGATCATTCATGCGACCTTTTAGGACTTTGTCCCTAGACCGAAACCAACATCAACACTAAACACAATGCTGATTTTTCCATGCACTCACACCCATTTCATGCGATGTACTTTCCCACCAATACAATGCAATTGTGCCATTGCACTAAGTCAACACGTCGTATAAAGACTTACGGACACTTATACTGCACACTGCACCTTTGTACCATGGACACTCATGTCTAATGCACACAAAAGTCCATACATTCATTAAACAAGCATTACATAATGCCAGCCATACTAACATTTATCACATTTTATGTCAACACATCAAACAAGCATGCATCAACATCATTCCAACTACTACTTAGACAAGTAATGTCATACTCAAACCCTAGGCTACATCATTTCTCATGGCACAATGCCCATAAAATAGCCTACAACATGCCAAGCGTATAGCCATGTCCACACGAAAACACATCACAAACCCAATATGTTAGAGCACACATATTGACATCCAAGCATGACACCTCTTAACCAATAAATGCCATTTAAATCAATCACACAAACACATGTTAACATTTCATCAAGTCACTACCTAGGTAAGTAATGACACCCATTCTAGGCTAATTCAGTGCATATCATGAACCTAATATATTTGCCAACCCGCTGGTAATGGCCACTTCAACAATGTAAAACTCCTCACATCCACACAACTAACAATTAGCCTACTTGTTGTAACAATCAATTTTTCATAAATAAGGATGTGAGTTACTAATTGCCATTTAAAATCATATGGTCAGATTTAGACTCAATATATTTCCATATAGTCCAAGTGAACACCTTAAACGGCTTCTGACGCAAAGTTATGGTCAGCCCAAAGTTGAGGCCTCAGAGGAATAAAGGATCACATCGAACTAATAGGGGCCTAATGGGTTACTATTTTCTGACCAAACATGAGTTTAAATTTATCAAGCTACATGGATGGATTCTAAACTCAAAGGGCTTTTCATAGAGTCTAAGAACACCCAAAATAAGAGCTCCTGACGAGAAAGTTATGGTCTAAGTTGAGGCGTCAGACAACAAAGGTACTGGCAAAGAAAGATTTAAACCCACAAACTGTTCCGCCCTTTATAGCCCCGTGACATGCCACTTTCCTACCTAAACTCATCCCTAAACAACCTTCACTTGAAATAAAACCCGTCTCAATTTGAGTCCATGCCAATTCAAATGTATAAACATGGCACAAAATCCTGTCTCGAACTAGCTCCAAAATCAGCCTCAAAGCTACCCAAAAAACTGGACATCATAGCTCAAAACAAGAAAACATCAGTTTTTGTGTCCGAGAACACAACCAAACAGCCCCTAGGGATCAACCAAGACCAAAACAGCATTCATGAGACATGAATATAAACCCTAGCAGGAAGGTTCCTACCTTCGAGCGGCATTTAAACTTTGGAGTCCCGGCACCCGAGACCCATGGCCTTCTCGAACTTCCGTTCGAATCTTCGACGAAAATTCTTGATTTCGGTGTCCACGCGTTGCCCTTGACGATTACTCTGACTTTAAGTCTTGGCCAGACGAAAATCTAGCCGCCAATCATCGTAAATCTTAGAGAGAAGGTAGAGCTTCTCTCACTATATTTTCTTCTCCAAACTCGAAATCTTCGGTGAAATCCCAGATGCTGTCGGTATCCACGCTGTGAGTTCTACTCCAGTAGATGAACTTTAAATCTTGGCTCGACGGATTCCGACCACCCGATCTCCTTAGATCGTAGAGAGAAGGTGGAGATTTTCTCCCTCTATGTCACTTCTCTCTTCACTGCCGTTTTTCCCTAAAAAATGAGCATTCTTCCTTTTTTTTTTTTGTCTATCTTAGCTTAAGTTGGACGCGGGGCCCACTTCTCTGCACGCATCCATGACCCGTCCAGGTTCATTTATGTCCCGAAACAATTTATTTCTTTTCAGTTTAATTCATTTTAATTGAACTTAACTCAAATCAAGCTTCTAACTCCCTGAGATTTTTACAAAAATTTAGTTCCTGTGGTTACTAGACACTCCAATTTCGTGGGATCCATAAAGACCCCATTACTTAGAATCTCACAAACTTTCCGAGTTACTGCTTTCTCGTGAGACTCGACTCAATCTACAAGCAGCCCTTTCAAGAACCGAGCTCTGTTAGAATTTTTCAGCTTCCTCGAAATATTCTAAAGAATTTATTATTTAATTTTATACTTTATAAATTTTAAATTTTCGTGGGTTCTACGCTCAAGCAGAGAAAAGATGGAAAGCTCTACGTGGCGCATTATGCAGGCAAGACTTAATTTACATAAAGGAATTACACCACTACGTAAAATGAGTCGCCCAGCAGAGTCTACGTCAGACAAATTCACAGTTGCCAGAGCATACTTGGTCAATATTCATTGTTATATTTACATACCACTCTACTTTGAAGTACCTATTGACTAAACAAGATTCTCTAGGAATTTAACCTCCAAATCAAAGAAGAAATAAAGTGAGAATGTAAGGTAGAACACGGCTCCAGATCGACCATAGCCTGCGACCCAGCCTCCCATTAATGATGAATTCCCTAAGGAGTCTCTGCTCCTTGTAGGGAATGGCCCCTGGTATGCTCATATTGCTAATTATTTAGCAAGAGGGGAAATCCCAATTGAGAGCACAGGACAAGAAATACTTCTTTGCCATAATTCATTCCTACTATTAGGAGGAACCATTTTTGTTCAAATACTGTGCAGATCAAATCATCAGATGGTGTGTACCTGAAGAGGAACAACAGGGGATTCTCAGCCACTGTCATGAAATGCCTGTGGAGGTCATTTTGCTTCACAAAAGATAGCTATGAAGATCCTACAATCTGGTTTTTACTAGCCTTCCCTCTTCAAAGATGCTCATGCCATGTGCCGAATGTGTGATTGATGCCAAAGACTCAGGAAGCTTACTCGCCGTAACATGATGCCCTTAAACCCAAATTTAGTGGTAGACATCTTGGATGTTTGGGGCATTGACTTCATTGGGTCATTCCCTACGTCTTTCGGTTATTCATACATCTTAGTGGGGGTTGATTATAAAACCAAATGGCCGAGGTGATCCCTCAGAAACCAATGATCATGGTGGTGGTGCGAATTTCTAAAGGAGAAATTCTTCTCTAGATTTGGAGTGCCCAAAGCCATAATCAATGATGGTGGTACCCATTTCTACAACAAATACTTTGAAAACCTCCTAGCCAAATATGGAGTGAAACACAAAGTGGCCACTCCTTACCATCCTCAAACCAGTGGTCATTACGGAAACTAGCTAATGTGAGGATTAAGATCATTTTGATGAAGGTGGCGCACCTTAATAAAAAGATTCACGTCAGTTCATTGGACTCACCGTGGGCATACAGAACAACTTTCAAGACTATACTTGGGATGTCTTCAGTCGTTGGTTTATGGCAACATGCCACCTCCTGAAATCATTGCCAGCCATGGTGGGCCATTAAAAAGCTCAACATGGATCTGGAAAGAACCGGCCTAAAGAGGTTTCTTGACCTTAATGGTGGGCCATTAAAATTTAGACCATCCTTGAATTTCCTCACCTTGGCCATGTCGCATTACATAATATCAGGCAAAACTGCCAAACTGCGTAAGGATTTAGCCAATGACTTATAACGCATCGCGCCATCTTTAACCAGAACTCTCTGCCTGCATGCCCAGCACCACACATACATTTGCTCATGAAGAGCTCATGGAACTTCCCTATGTCATTGCCTCTATGTCCCCGAGGCTCCGACCCAATCCCAACATACTGGATTCACCTCTAACCTGGAATGTCGCAACCTATCTCAGGCACTAGAGGCATCTCCATGGCCTCCAATATTTTCTCAATTTGTCGGAACCAATGGTCAGCCACCATTAGATCCCCTCCTCCCATGAATGTTGGAGGATGATGCGCCTTAAACCTCTGGAGGTTACTTCACCTCTCACCCCACCGCATCTAGTCTCGTAATGGTGGTAAACGCAGCGCCGCCTATAGCCCCATAAAGGCTCGCGATCAAAAAACCGCGGTAGCCGCTGCCTCGTGAACGACATCTAAGTCCCCTTCCTCAACTTTCCATCCACACATGTCAAATAGAAAATTGAGATTTCTCTCTTTCTTATTCTGCTAGTGGTATAAATGCCAAACACTACAAATATCATTTCTAATTATCATGTTCATTTATTTTCCTGTGTCCACAAGGTTCTAACCTCTGAGCGTTTGTTATCCATTATATACATCCTTGCCATGCATATATTTCACACAATTTGTAACACACAAACATTGAGCATGGTAGAACACAAAACATATAATGCACCCCATGCAATGATCTAACTCATGCCCAACAGTCCTAGGTATTCATGTAGCTAGACTCTTGATATCTAGTTGAGAAAAACTAGTATCAGGATCATACTTGTGGATACCCACACCTGAGCTCCCTAGGTAATCGTTTACCAACTCGATACTGCCGTGACGCCCCCAAAACCCGGTCCATTGATAATCCACAACTAACGAATTTCTCGTGGATTTTGCAGCTCGAAACTACATTATTGTGTCCCATTTATCATGATCCATATTTTTATAAAAATCAGGCAGAGTCTCCTTTGTTCGAGGAGCTCTACCTTAATATACAACCCCGTATAACAATATATCCAAGGACTCATCCAAGGTCCTAATAGAAGTAAAAAATGACCACACAAGGTCCATCCTGGTCTATCCACAATATACAACTATATCACAATAGTCCATAAGAGTTTATTACAACACTTTATATAGAAACATATATATTAAAACTAGCTTGTTCTAATATAGCCTACAAAATATTTATCAAAGCCAAATCCTGGCTTCCTTCAAAATCACGGCCTCGGGCGAGCGGGCCACGCCCTTCTGTATCACCTACACCTTAAATATGGTCCCACGATGGGGTGAGCAATGCCTAGCATAAAATAATTCCGAAGGGTTACTCCTCACCTATACACATGGTACGCCATATTTCACACATTTAATTAAAAACATACTCATTTCTACTCAAATGTTTACATGCCATGGATGAGAATGTGACTTACCCTGTCCCATGTCCCGAGTCCTCATCGACTCACTCACACATGCATATGCCAAGCATGAAAACCGTCATTTATGTTCCATCAATGACCATTTTTCCAAAACAAAAGCTTTTTGTTTTATAAATCAAAAATCCATTGCATAAATCATATTAACTTATTTTACTGTCCGTGTGTTTATGTGTAGTGAATTTCTGAGGTCTCACCTCACAGTTTCACTTCCAACACTTCTTGCTAACTTTCACATCGGATACATATGTTTAACTAAGAATACCCCTAAGCCATCCGAGAGGGTATCGATCCTTCTTACTATACCTGAACACAATTTATTTTCTATTTCCTTTTTCTTTTATCCGATCGTGAGACCTATATATTTTGACGTTGTCCCATTTTACTAAGCCACCATCGAACACCAAAACACAATGTCGGGTCTACCATGTACTCATGATATATCACATCAAACACGTTGTTGGGATCTCTACCATGCACTCACACCCATGTCATGCGATGTCCTGTGCATAAATGCAATGCAATGCCATTGCATGTATCTCATGCTACATGCACAATGAATGCCACATGCAATAGTTCAATATCATACTTCATGTCTTGTGAAACCCCGAGAAAATCTAATTTTCTAAAAAAAGGGCAAAATGTTAATTTCGGTAAAAATCCATAATTTTTCTAGATCTCAGATGATGAAACGGACTTCACCGTTGGAATCGTCTCATGAAATCTAGCTACTTCTCACGCCGAGACCTCGCCGACCCCGAGACAACCAAAATTTCACGCTGAGGCATTGTGGGTGCGAGAGTCAGAAATAACACTAGAGAGACATGTGATGTGACAAAAATCACCTATTACATGTACTCATGTGACACATGTCGCATGATTAGTGAGAGGATGAGATGAATGGCCTAAATTGTGCCAAGTGTCAAAAATCAAGACAAAAGGGACAATGGGAATTTTTGAAATGTTTAATGAGAATAAAACAAAGAAGAATAGTGCTCTTCTTCTCCAAAAAGCTGGAAAAACGGCAGTGGGTGGCTGGTTTGAGTTTTAGAGAGAGAGAGAGCTCCTTCTCTCAGAACATTTCCACCGTTCAAATCGGCTTGCTTCGACGGAGTAAGAAGCAAAAGTCGATCTATACGTGGGCGAGGGCACAAGTGGACAATCGATTTGGTGGAGTTTTACAACTCAAAGAGCTAGGATCTTTTCCTACTTTTGTTATTCTTGGCTAAGAGCCATGTAAATGGTTAGGGATGTTCCAGGCGAGATTAATGGTTTCGTCTCAAAACATTTGAACAAAGTGGAGAATCCCATTGCCAGGCTGTGAACAAAGGCTAACCCAAGGGTTTCACCGTTCACGTGAATAAGATACGATTTTTTGTGTGAATTTGTATGTTTGCTGAGTGATTCAAATGAATTTCTTGATTACTAATTAGCCCATGTGAGCTAATTTTGGTGTTATTGATTAGAGAATCGAATAAATAAGGAAATTATGGGAATTAATTGTGTTATTACATGCTTGTAAATATATTAGCATGAATGCATTTGGAATTGTGTGAGAATTAATATGTTCATGCATGTAATTAAATGTGTTATCATGATGTGAATTATATAAAAATATAATTGTGTGTAAGCCATTGGAAATGAATTGAATTAGTCTTCATTTTAGATAATTTTGATGTTATTTATGTGAATTAAATAAATATGTGGCATGTATGTAAATTTTGTTAATATATGTGTAAATGATATATTGGCACAGGGTTTTGAGAATACATAATGCATTTCAATGCACCGTGAAACCCCAAGAAAATTAGAAGAGTGCACGGCATGAAAGAAATAAAAAGGATGTTTTTCTCGCTGTTATATATTTAGGTAATGCGAGAGTCAGCGAGACTCCTAGACACGAGATCGGGTATGTAGACATTCAAGCAGATGATCATGCATTTTGCCACGGTGTGTGTTTATGTTGAATCATTGCATGTGCACTTAGGTGGGAGTAACCCATGTAGGAGATTTTCACCATCGGGCATCGCTTCACCCCGTTGAGGGATCAGCCTCTGTGTAATGTGGACTGCTCGAGAAGACGACACTCCTTTAGAGGCCGATTTGTGGTTCGTGTCAGGCTTTGATGTTTTTGGTATTCAATTTGTAGAACATGTATGAAAACTTTAAATTTTGATATATGTTTTATATATATATATTGTAATAACTCTGAACTATTGCAAATAATTGATGTAATTTTGTGAGTATTAGCATGCATACTATGGGCTATATTTTACTCTCATTTTATTCAGATGTGGACTCGTGTGGTCTTTAAATATTGGGACATGTTGCCATGTGATTGGGATAGTTGGGACTTTGGGCAGAGCTCCCTCGTATAGCAGACTCGCCAATTTTCAGCGGAGGTAATGCCATCCACATCCACGACATATTCCGCGAGTTGATTCGTTGTCAACGGACTTCTGGATTGGGCGCAAATTGGTATCAGAGCATAGGTATACAAATACCTAGGGCTTGGGGGACTTGGGATTAGGCCATGGTCATTAAAGTGTGAGAGCACCATAGCTTGGTATAACTCGATGTTGGATACTAGAATTATAGCTTAGTATCGGTAAGTTAGGTATATGGCTTACTTAAGACTCGATAGGAAACGAGTTAGATCATGCATCCTTTGTGCATTTTGATGAATGAATTGTGTTGTGTGATTGGATTATGTGTTGTATATGTGATTGGTGTGTATAACATGAGTGATGTGTGATCATGTGTTGTATGAATTGTGTTATTCAGAAGTTTGGTGAGTATATAGGGAGAAAATGTTGTTGGAACACTAGGTCGAGGAAATATAACCTAAACACTCCAATATACCCCTAGCAAATGAACATGTCTAGGTATAATAAAAGCAAAGTATATTTATCCGAAATAAAATAAAGATAAAATAAACAAGTGAACTTGGAATTAATATTATCAGCTTAAGGGTAATTAATAATTTATTAACTATGACCTAAGGGTCATAATATAATAAGTTCATATGTCAAAGTAGGATTTTGATAAATTGAATTGAGAATAAAATGGAAATGAGGACCAAAGAGTAATAAAAGAGATAGAATAAAATAAGAAAATGTAAGAGACAAGTAATACAGCAGTGATGTTTTCCTGGAAGTGAAATAAAATGATAAGATCATGATAGACATCACAAAAGTAAATATCTCATTTTGGTCCTGGGAGAAAGAGAGCAAAACGGATAAGAGAGAAGAGAAGAGAAAGGAAGTTAAGAAGAAGAAGAGAAAGAAAAAGGAAGTAGAAAAGAAAAAGAAGATCATGGTGTATGAACTTATGAAATTTGAGTATGAACCTTACAGTGGAAACTAAGGATTTTGTATAGAAAAAGTATGAACTACTAACTGAGTATGGAACTACTTTAAATTTGAGCATGGAACCAGAAGCATTTATATGAAAACTATGGGCATGGAATGCTAAGATTTGATATATAGAAACGACGGAATTTGAGATGGTTTGTATGGATGATATGAACTTGATTTGACTCATATCTGTTGTCCATTTGAATAACAAAGTTTCATAACAAAGTTGAACAGTCGGTAAGAACAGATCTAACATTCAACAGTTGAGAAGAGTCAAGATTCATAAAGTCATGTCGTCGCACCGTTCACTCTGACCGTCCGTAAGTTCATCTCAGGAATCAGCTGGTCAGAACAGTGACTTAGTGAGTGTTCAGTGCTCTCGGTAGTGGGGTCATATCAGTTTGGCTGAGGTGCCAGATAGGTCACTCTGCTCTCTCACAGGTGGCAAGGTGCAGGCTTAGTCTCATCGTCTCAAAGTTCTTTTTTCATCTCTCCACAAGGGTGCACTGTCTTGTAATAAATGTCCTTTCCTTTCTCTTCTCCCCGCTTTTTTTCTGAAATGTTATCACATGAGGTCAAAGTCTCATAAATGTGTCAACACACAAATGAATGCATCTCGTAAATAGAAAGGTCTCACGTTATATTCCAATCTCGTTCCAGGCCCAGAGGTCATGCACAGAGGTTAGCAGATCTGCCGCGCAAAGCAGAGGTCACAGACCATGCAATGTGAGGTCAAGACCTCATCCTCAGAGGCCGCCAGACTCGGCCCCGCTGAGCTCAAATTCGTCCGGGCCGTGCACCCCGTCGATTTGATCATGTATTGACCTCCAACTTTGAAGGTCATAACTTCTTCGTCCGAACTCGTTAGGTGTTCTCGAACCTCATGGAAAGCCCATTGTTGAGTCAAGAATATATTCATATACCTGAAGATATTGATGTTAGGACTGAGAAGTTAGAACAACCTCAACTAAATTCACTCACCTCACTTCTACTAGTTCGTCACTTCTACTGGTTAACTACGTATGACCTCCAACTTCGGAAGGTCATAACTCCTTCGTCCGAACTCCGATTCGGGTGTTCTTAGACTCTATGGAAAGCCCATTGAGTCAAGAATCCATTCATATGCCTTAGGAGGATATTAGGTATCAGACCGAGGTGTTAGACTGAGCTCACTGAGGTCAGGTCAGCTCGGCCAATTCAGGATTTGACTACGTATGACCTCCAACTTTTGAAGGTCATAACTTCTTCGTCCGACTCGCTTCGACTATATAAAGCCCATTGAGTCAAGAATCCATTCATATGCCTGAGGAAACTCAGAGATGTCAGACTGAGTGTGTTAGAATCAGCCATAATGGAAATTGAACGTTTTACTGGCGTACTAATCGCCAAGAAGATAATTGGAATACATGATAAGAAGAGAGTAGATATGAAAACAAGAAATAGCGAACATAAGTAGATTTGATATGAAATGAATATAGAAGAAAAGAATAAAATGATGCTTCCGTGAGAACACGATAATTGTATGGATCGCTAAGACCTGATATTGAAGACAAGACATATATGATCGCTGCTTCAAAGACTTCGCTAAAGGCTACTGGTCGTATCACTTTTCGGCAAAACGTGACATATTGATCGCAAGGCTTTAGTGACGTATACGACCAAAGGTTTTGACCCATGCTGGGGCGGTTTCGACACTTCCATTACGCAAGGTGCACGCCTTTGTTCCGCATCATCAGACCTTGGGTATATATTGTACCGAGTCTCCATCATTCTTATCTCCTACCCATGTGCTTTTCTAATGTTTATTCAAAATCGAATAAGAAATGATAAATGTCCGAAATAAGGAAAACAAAGATATGGATATGATAATCATAGGCATCATGCATAATATAAGATAGATACATGTATAAGATAGATAAAAGTACAAGCACGTATGCTACCTCCAGATAGTATAAGTTCACCTTACGAGATAGACACCCGACAAAGTACAAGCATAGAATGTATTGGTATATGTCATAAGATATGATAATCTAATAAAGTATGTTATGAAGATATAAGTGAATGTAATATAAAAAGATGTTTGAATGAGTATATGTATACGAACGATGTGCATAGAATAATATAAGAATGAGTAAATGCATTCATTTATAAAATATAAAGAATTATATATGAGAATCATACGGTTGAAGCAAATATGAGAACTAATATGATCTAAGTAATGATAGTATATATTGCATAAGCCATCATGATAACAATAGTTATTCATGCTTAAAAGATATGTACGGAAAATGTAAATGACCTTAAATGAACCACATATGGATATAGATAATAAGTATAAGATTGTATATGTCTGTGTAAATTATAAGTGTATGAACATATGAAGTATGGGTATATGAATAAGTATAGAATATAATATAAGTATATGATATGTTATGTATATACATAAAGTGAGATATAAGATATGAAAATGCAAAAGATAAGAATAACAAATGATTGTACATATTGCATATGATACCGGATAACCATAATTATCTGAATATAAAGAGGCAACGAACATAAAATACACATGGATTGCCTCGCTGGGTAACCCGTTGAGGGATAGGGATGGCAATGTTCAGAAAACAAGTCTGCAAAGATAAGCTCTTATATCAGCCCTGGGCTGGTTCGAGGAGATAGATCCCGTTGATCACGGTGGCCCCTGGTGCATCACCACAAGGCCGGCCCCAGATATATCACAGGCCAGACAGCTGACACGCTTCGGATCTATGAGACCATCGTCGTGCCGTGAGTGATAAAAGCCGCCAGTTCTATAGAGTTCAACGCTTTCACATAATGAGTACAGCACTTTCAAGGCCCTGCATAGTTTCCTGTATCCATTTCTAAGGTTTATGCAGCAATGAAAAACATAAAAAACAAATGATTTGAATACACATGAAAGATATGCTGGGGATATATACTATGAGCCTCAAGGATGAGATGCTTTCCGAAGTCAGAGATTATAACATCCTTCTCGACATGATATATGAAAATGTATATGAATAAAGATCTGAAAAGCTAATAAATAAAGAGAAAGTGTAATATGAAAAGTAAAGAGGGTAAAACAATAGTGAAATGAGTACATGAACACAAGACATAATGCAAGATATGAAACACAGAATTGAAACAAAGACATGATGACAAGATATGATAACAAAGACATGAAAAATAGAACATATCAAATGATATAGTATATAAGCATGAAAGTAATATATGTATAAGTGAATATGACATATAGGTTATGTGATAGAAATATATAGTAGATATATAATTTATAATAGATAACATATGGCAGGACCCCATGATAGAAAAAAAGGCATAAGTGCTAAGAACGCAGGATAGAAGTAAAAGATTTGATGTGCCACAGGAATACAAAGAAAAGCATGAGAGAAACTTATGTCAAAGAGAAAGATATATGCAGAATGCATATAAATAATAAAAAGTTATTTGAATTTGTATATATATATGAAATGCATATGTCTAAGTCAGGATTACTACTATTGTGAGTCATTCATGCTTATGTTCCTGAGCTCAAGTGTAAAGCTGCATCAAAGTTCAATCCGTTTGTACATGTGGGAAGATATGATGAGATGTGGCATCCCACATCATCGTAGTGCACTCAGAGATAGGTGTCACCATCACGTCTGCCATCTTCGATGTTTTTGTAGATTAGGAAAATGTACATGTATAAGTAAATAGGACTCGATATGTGTATAGATTTTATGGAATGTACCAGTGGGCATTTTTTTGTAAAATAAATGATTTTTTTGTTATTAAATTGTATAAATCACGTACAAGTTCAACTCATGAAAGAACATGCCAGCGAGTCCAGATATAGTTTCATGTCTTGACGCCGACCACGCTTAATCGCCACTTCAAGAAAGGGGCTGACATTAGGTGTTCAAAAAACTTTATAAATGGTCCGTAACATCGAAAATTATTATGTTCTGTTAATATGAGAGACGAGTTAAATGGAAAAATTTTCCAGTTTTTAATATAAAATGTCAAAATGAACTCTTTAAAATTTTTCTTTGAGTTGTATGAATCACAAAGGGTTCAGGCTACTACATTCCTGAGTGGCAGAGGCTACTTAGATCGAAAAAGAGTGTGGTGGATTGGTTGGAGCTGAAGTGGTTACCCACACTTTCTAAATTGAGTCACAATACAAATGGAATAGATTACACACACAAATGTGCTGGCGGTGCATTACAGATAAGATTTGCTTAGCAGACTTAGAATGAAAGGTGCACACAACATGCTCAACTTCACAAACGAAGAAAAATACAACAGTTTAGTTGTATCAGGGTACGTAGCAAATGAAAGGTGCACACAAAAGAGGCTAAGCAGTACACACAGTTGAGTGCATCGTACCTAAAGCGCCAGAGGCGATACAGGCTGTGCATACAAGATGGCGCTTTGGCCACGCACATACCACGGCCACGGTAAGGGCGCGCGCAGCGTACTCGCGCGTTTGGCTATATCGGGAGTCGCGATATAAAAAATTGTATCGTGGCTGGGAGCGCCTTGTAGTCGTAATGGGCGCAGCGCAATACTAAGCCGCGATATTTAAGATGAAGAAATACCACATGACATGGCACATAGGCACGACACGCACAAAGAACGCGAGACACTCTACACAAATGAAGCATGCGACGCAACGACATCGGTCGACATAATGGCATGTCGCAATATGATCCTGGGCGCCACGACACGGCGCCCGGTGCATCACGACACTGGGCTTAACTCCACCGAGCGCACACAACCACGATGGGTGTGTGCACACTATGCACTTGACCTGGGGCTTTGACTCGTGACAATCGTCAAGTCACATCGCTTTATCATCGCTCATGAACATCGCTCACGAGGTTTTCAAAAAAAAATTAAATAAATAAATCAAATCAAATCAAATCAAATTTTTTTGTTGTCGTGTATGATTTAAGTATGAAATGTTTTTAGTATGTAAATAGTGTATCGAAATGTATTTACACCTTGTAGATGCCGCTAGAACTTAACTTGCCATAGTGACATGTGTAGATGAAGTTAGTCATGAGAGATTAAGAGAGATCACCACTTGTATCGTTAGCACCATCGGGCTTTTACCAGCGTTTCGCCAGTCACGCATTCGCGCACGCACCGCGCCGATCGCGTCATGGAACCGGCTTCGCCAAACATTCCCACTTCAGGTCATCTCTGTCCTTCAGAACACATAAGAGCGGATGACTTCTATAGATCGGACAACTTTCAGCATCTATGCAGGAGGAGGTAGGGATGTTATGAGCGGTGACATCCGCGATAGGCGCGCGCGGTACGGTGCGAGAGATCCATCTTCTTCCAACCCGTGAAGAATAAGACTTCGCTTGGCTGGGCGATATCCGGTGATGTAAGGCAAGAGTCATCGTGATCGGCGCCGGATGGGATATTAGTCGCGGTGGCAGATGATGTTGTTTCCGTCGATATCCCGGGATACTCTTCGACCTAGATCGGCCCACAGGCAAAAATCGGAAGGTTACTGGACACCAAATCTCCAATCATCAAAGAAGATTCGTGAGGTCACATCAGATGGGTATATTGTGGTTACTTAATGCTGTACAGTTCCCGCATATGAGGAGGATTTACCAGAGACAAGGATCCTGTGCTCGGGACAGCACAATCCCAGTCAGCAGTAGGACAGGAGAGGACACAGTTTGTTCCTTCACCCCCTAGTATGGGTCAGGGGAACTAGTATCAGTTCCAAGGTGCCGCACCAACACCTAGTACTTCGCAGACGGGTCACATAGGCTAGGGTCAGAGCGTAGGTCAAGGTCGACCACAGGGTTTGTAGGCCGAGAGTTCGAGTCAGCTGGATACACATTTGGCTACCATTGCAGCCAACCCGGTGGTACAAGGAGGCTAGATCGTCTCTATGAGAGGTCTCGCGCCAGACGAGCGCTCGGGATTAGGGCTGGATATGCGTGGTACGTTTCTACCCGCACTGCTGACTAAAGTGAAGGAAGCAATGGATGCACCATATTCATTCATTACCATCCCGTGGTGATGTATTTGAACTTAGAGGTTGGTTGAGGCCTTTTAGAGGCTTAAAAGGGATGCTCTTCCATAGGATGGCGTAAGGGGCGGACCTGACAGTCGGATTGTGGAGTTAGAAATCTCCTAGATTCTGCTCATGGTGGACCCTCAGGGGGGTGGGATGATCACATCGAGTAGGGTGTGGGTCCACGGTGATATCGCGTCGAGTCGGGTGTGGGAGCATGGTATGGTCATTCACCACTCTGTGAGCGTGGTCAGTTTGTCTTGACTACGCCCAACGAAGACTCATAGTTCAAATAAGGAAATGAAGAGACACGACATGTGGTTTATAAAGAATAAATGCGAATCCCCTCGTGAAAAGCCCGAGTTAGGTGAAGGGAGACCAAGCAAAGAGATCCAGTCATCCCGTGTGGATAAGAGACCTGGGAGATATCCCACTCGTGTAAGAGACTGTGAGATATTCCAAATTTCGTGGTGGGGTAAGACCCAGGAGCTATCCCACTAGTAAGACCCGGAGAAATCCTAAATTTTTGTGTGGGTGTAAGAGACCGGGAGATATCCCCTTCACTTCAGTGGTAAAGGCAGAGACCCAGGAGCTATCCCGACTTCGTGGTGGGTAAGAGACCAGGAGATATCCCAAATCTCGTGTAGGTGTAAGAGACCTGAGATATCCCGACTCAGGTGTGTAAGAGACCCGTGAGATATCCCGAATTTCCGTGTGGATGTAAGAGATCAGTGGGAGATATCCAAATTCCCTGTGTGGGTGTAAGAGATCCCGGGAGAGATCCTAAACTCCTCTTCGTGTGGGTGGTGACACCCGTGGAGTTATCCTAAATCTTTGTGGGTGTAAAGACTGGGGAGATATCCCGACCTTCACAAGGGTGTAAGAGACCTTATGAGATATCCGACCTGGTGGGCGAAGAGACCCAGAGCTATCCTAACTTCAAAGGGCGTAAGAGACCTGCGGTTTATCCCCGAGTTTCAAAGTAAAGGTAAGAGACGCGGAGTTGTCCGAATTTCGTGGTGGGTGTAAGAGACCCAGAGATCCGTGGAGTTGTCCAAAATTTCTGTGTGGGTGTAAGAGACCTAGAGACCCGTGGAGTTGTCCGAAATTTCTGTGTGGGTGTAAGAGACCCGTGGAGATATCCGAAATTTTTGTGTGGGTGTAAAAGACCCGTGGAGATATCCGAAATTTCGAGTGGATGTAAGAGGAATGCTGCAGCAGGCTAAAAAGTTCTCAGTCGCTTCAAGATGAAAACACACGGTCATGGTTATCACGCAGATTTGTAGTCGAGCGGCAGAGCTCGAGTGACTTGAGATTTGATACCCATTGGAAATTGCATCGTGTCAGCAGTTTCATGGCCTCAAGATATGGATGTCATTCATGACATGGATTAGGTCGATCGGCCCATTGGATTATCAAAGGATCGCGACTGGGAAGGTTAGGCTTACACCGCTGTGGATTGTGTAGGGTTACATATGCACGTGGTTTGATGCGTATGTGTGAGAAATTTCGAGACGAAATTCTTTTAAAGGGGGGAGAATGTGAAACCCCGAGAAAATCTAATTTTCTGAAAAATGGCAAAATGGTAATTTCGGTAAAAATATGGAATTTTTCTAGATCTCAGATGACGAAATGGACTTCGCCGCTGAATCGCCTCGCCAAACTAGCTTCCATAACGTCGACCCATCAATCTGGCGCACTAATTTCACGCTTTTGGTAATCAGGCCGAGCCGAAACGCTTGTAAGAGACATGTGATGTGAAAAAGTCACCTATTACATGTACTAGCGTGACACATGTCGATGATTAGTGAGGAGGATGAGATGAATGGCCTAGATTGTGCCAAGTGTCAAAAAATCAAGACAAAAGGGACACAATGGGAATTTTTGAAATGTTTAATGAGAATAAAACAAAGAAGAATAGTGATCTTCTTCTCCAAAAAGCTGGAAAACGGCAAAGGTGGTCGGGTTTTGAGTTTTAGAGAGACAAAGAGATCCTTCAGATTTTCACCGCTCGAATCGCTTCGCTCGGCGAAGTAAGAAGCAAAGTTGGATTCACGCGAGGGCCACTCGTGGACACCGATTCGTGGAGTTCCGGCCAACCCAGGAGCAGGATCTTTCCTACTTGTGTTATTCTTGGCTAAGAGCCATGTAAATGGTCAGATGTTCCGAGCTTGATTAGCCGTGTTTCTGGGCCCCAAAACATTTGAATCGAGTAGAGAAAATCTTCATTATTATGGCCGTGAATAGTGCCAACCCAAGGGTTTCACCGTTCACGTGAATAGTGCCATATGATTTTCAAAAGTAGGGAACTCGCGTTGCCGAAAGTGATTCAAATGAATTGCTTCGATTGGTTAATTAGCCCATGTGACTTAATTTTGTGTTATTGGATTGAGAATCGAATAATATGAATTATAAATTAATCAGGTTAATACATGCATGTAAATATATTAATATGAATGGCTTGAACTGTGTGAGAATTAATATGTTAATGCATGTAATTAAATGTGTTAACATGATGTGGAATTATATAAAAAATATAATTGTGTGTAAGCTATTGAAATGAATTATAAATTAGTCAAGTGAACTAATTTTGATGCTATTTATGTGAATTAAATATAACATGCATGTATAAATTTTGTTAAGAGTATGTAAATGATATATTAGCTTCGGTGTGGTCTGAGAACGACATACCCATTTGCATGACCCGATGAACTCAAAATTAGGGTGAGTGCACGATATGAAAGAAATAAAAAGATGTTTTTCTCAAGTATTTAGGTGTGAGGGAGTCGGGGAGGACTCGAGACACGGATTGGGCAGGAGATCAAGTAGGATCATGTATTTGCTTCGAGTGTGTGTTTATGTTGAATTATCAGATGTGCCCTTAGGTGGGGAGGCAACCCATGTAGAGATTTTCTACGATCAAGTACTCGTCTCACCTCATTTAGGATCATTATTTCAAATGTACAAGAGACTGCTCGAGAAGATGACTTTTGAGCCACCACAGAAAGAAAGTCGTAGTCAGGCTGATGTTTTGGTGACTTATCATGTAGATGTATTAAAACTTAAATTTATATATGTTTGAATAGATATCAGAATAACTTTCAACTATTGCAACAGTTGATGTAATTTTGTGAGATATCTACGTGGGCCTATGGCCATTTTATCATTTTTTCGTATGTGGACTCGGTGTGGTCTTTTTGTAAATATCACAGTTGTCATGATTGAGACATGTTGTACTTCGTGTAGAGCTCCCGTACAAAGGAGAGAGACTTTGGGGCCCGATTTTCTGAGTGGTATCTGGTTACCCACATCCACTTGTCATTCATGTCATGGGCTGTCAATCGAATTTCCTACACTTAGGCATTACATTGTATTTCGCCGAATAATCATATTTAATATATATAATTCCATTTAATTTCCATATGTCTAACATATATATCTCACTACGCTTCACAATACAATAAACATGTTATTCACTTTTCATGCATCTCAAGCATATACTGAACATCATATCAATCATACAAGGATAACTTAGTACTTTTATCAATTGTATGCTAATGTCATAAAAACAATCCACACATCAATTTTTGATGAGCAGAAATGAACAAAATGAGTAACAATGTCATTCATCATTCCATATGGTTAAACTCTAGATCAAAAGAGATATCCCGAACTATGAATGCGAACTGAGTCCAAACGCAGAAAGTTATGGCCGCGCTCGGGTTAGTATTTCGCCGATCGGCATGTAAAAGCGTTAAAATTAAGTTCAGACTAAACGAACACCACTCACATCACTAACACTGGGCCACCTAAACCAAAATGGGGCTCCAAGCTCCAGCCCCCGACTGATCATCCATACACGCCGAAAGAATGCCCCACGCCCGCAATGCCCAGTCAGAATTAAGGCTACACATGGGTAGCCAAGAGGTTTAGAATTTTTGTCTCGGGCCACTCATCCGGTCCGATCATTAACAAACATAAGGTTAGCCCTAGGATTAGAGCTCAACCAAAATGGTCCTTACATAGCCACTAGGCAAGAAATAACCAGTTTAGGATAAACCCCTACCTTTGAACTCACGAAATCTGTGATTTCTATGACCCACGCCAGAAACTTTTCAGACAGAACTTTAATTTCGACTAATGACTTCGACCATGAATACCAGGAACTCCAGAGCCATTTTCTTATCCTTTTCTTTCCTTCACAAGGCGCTTTCCTCCTTCCTTTTTTCTTTCCCTCTATCTTTCTCCTTTTTCCTTTCTTTTCTTCCTTTTCTTTTCTTTTCCCCTTCTCCACCAAATTGTTTGATTTCCTTCAAGTGAGGAAGCTTCCTCTCACTCACTATTCATCTTGCCATATGTCAACTTTTCCATGGTCCATGTGTCACATGGACACATGTTCTAGGTGACACTCTCCACATCACATGGATCTTATGCCATGTGTCTTTTTCCCATGGTGCCATGGTGTCTCTGATCACGCGTAAGTGGCACCCACCCGATACTACCTAACACCCAGCGCCGAAAACGCGAATTCCAAATCATCCATCTCTAATTCAAATAAATTACTGGGTAACCAGATTTGAGATGAATTTGATGGTGAAGTCCGCTTTGTCATCCAGATCATAACGCATATTTTCTCAATATAAGAACATATAGCTACAAATTATCGCTTGCCATTTTTCAAAAACTGATCTTTTTTCTCCGATTTGCTATTATGCCATGATTTTTTATTTTTTATTTTTTGCAACTATACGGTAATACATGACTTTATTTTGTTTTTATAACTTACGAATTAGGAGTATAATGTATTGAACTTTAGACTTTTATATGGTATTTAGGAATTTGATTAGTTTGTATGAGCCAACTAATATAACGGGACAATAAGTCTGTCACATATAATATATAATATAATAAGATTTACAGGTCATTAATAAACTTCAGTATTCATAATATGATGTTTAAATAGTACAACTTATAATGGTTATTACATAAATAGACATAACTCATATATATTTGCATGCTATTATTAAGAAGAATCCGCTGATAATCACATAATAACAAAAAAACTGAAAACTAGTACAATGTCAAGACCCCAACCCGATTTTCGTTGGATCTGGGATTAATCAGTTCGGTCCCATTTTTGACCAACTTAATTGTCCGTCCAATCCTGTCATTAATCACACATTGAATTCCACTACCTCGGGGTCCTTGATAAATGCTTTGGATCAGGTGAATGCATCTAAGGGTTTAAATTGTCTGTACTTAACAAAAATAGAAATTACAAGGTGAATATAAAAGGAAAAAAATTAATAATAATTATTCAATAGACTTCTTTTAAAAAAATATTCTAGTATATATTTCAGATAAATATGTCATTTGTTTATATATATATATGAAAGAGTATATATATATATATATATATATATATATATATATATATAGTTATATATATATATATATATATATATTGTTGTATTAATTATCTATCCATTTAAGATTTTGTGAAAATACTTATAATAATATTGTTCCAAATCATTAATTATTATTTAGAAACAGTTGCCATAGGAAACACAAGTTATAGTTATCTATTAATTTGTAGATATTTTAAATAAATATTACATTTTCATTAGAAATATTATTTTATTTATAAATAAAAATCGCATAACTGACAAATACAAATCATCCTCTTATACATTAATTAATAGTCGGTATTATTATTATTATTATATTATTATTATTATTATTATATATTGTTTAATTATTATAGTTATTGATTTAGTAAAGATATTAGTTAAGAATAAAATAATAAATTATATCTAATAATAATAAATTTAATTATTAATTCTGTTAATATGCTATACTTATATAGATTTTTAATATGTGTTAATTATAGATCTCTAATATATTAATATTATGGTTTTTATTCCTTATTTTAAATTTTTAAATTTTATTTTTAGTTTTTTATTTATTAAATATAATATGTCAGAAATAAATAAATAAAAATTAAATTATCCTACAAAAGTAAACACCCCTGCAACTATATATTTGTTATTTGATAGATTTTCAAGTGTTTATATTTCAAAATATTATTTAATTATGTAACATAAAAATTCATACGTTAGCATTCATAATTACATCTTAATAATAATTTATTATTATGATATATTTAATTATTAAATTCATAATTCAAGAAATTAGTAAAATTAACTGTCATTAATAAACAAAAATAATGTCTGTTTCAAAAAATATAATAAAGTATATCATAAAAAATATTATAGATAATACAATTTTTAAGAAATTTATAATGCATTTTTTAAAAAATAATATTTAATCATACATTTGTACTTTAAAATTAAATTTTCTAAATTTTATTATATTAATATTATTAAACATCATTTATAATTCGATTAAAAAATATAATTTTTAACAAAATATAATTTATAATAATATGTTAGTTCCAAAAATTTATATTGGATAATATAAATAATATAAGCCAGAAGAAGTCAAAATAAATAATATAATCCACATGAGAACAGTTTAAACATTAGGTGTTTTTGAATATTTTTCATAATTTTCTTAATGCTTCCACTTTTATTTGGTTTGTTCTCCTGTAATTTACATATACCCAGCTGTAATTGGTCTTCCCACAACACTTGCCTCTTTTCTTCTTTCATATTTCTTGGTGAATTTGAGACCTTTTTGTCTTTTTACTTCCCCTTTTACTCGAAGGTAACAAAAATCAAAGCAAGTGATAAGAATATAATTAATTCCATCAAGTCAGTGAATGAGGGACAATTTATTATAGAATTCCCCCAAAGAGGAGGTGAAATAAAAGTCAAGATATTTGAGAGAGTACTAGTAGGGGAAGTGGCCTCCAAAAACTGCATTGCAAATAATTCAGGCCAGTCCCGAAGATGGTGGCCGTGGCGGAGGTGGTGGCAGTGACAGTGGCAGTAGTAATGGAGTTGGATATGGCGGAGCGGCGGCAGTGGCAGTAATGGAGTTAAACTCTTATAACGTACATGGGGAAGAAGAAGAAGAAAAAAAAAAAAACAAGGTGCAATATTACTAGGAATTTCATACATGGAGGAAGCATTTCACTGATGTTGTCTTGATTTTAGCTGTCCCACTTCACAAAATCTTCATTTTTTACAATTTATTGTCTAACATCATTGCATTATGTCATCATCGATCTCATTCTTCAAGCTACATATCCATGATACAACTACCCAAAAGGTCAAAGAAAATAAGACCCAGAGAAATGTAGTGGTTCTCCTTGTCTAGATTAGGCATTTAAAGATCACAAAAACCTGTCCACATGTCTAGTTTATTTGGTAGAGCTTTCAAAGTTTAAAAAAACAGGACATCCAAAAGGAGATAGAAATTTATGTCTAACTTTGAACAATTTAATACATTATAACAAAGGCATTTAGTTGTCAAAAATGAACATCACAAACTCATCTTGAAATCATGGTGTTGAAAAATATCAATACAAAGGAATTTACCAAAATAGACATCACGACTGTTACACTTTACATTTCAAATATTTTTACAAACCAAGTGATAAATCTAATCTAACGTGCTTAGTCTATTCAGAAAGCTGGACGTTAACAACAATTTTGTTAGATATTTTATTGTCAATAAAATCATAGCAAATGATAGCCAGCCAGCCAGATATGATCATTCCAGACTTCTGCCAAATGGTTATTAATATTGCTTAATTGATTTTAATCTTCAAGATCGTTGATGTGAAGTAAATATATTTATATCAAACCAATTCATAATCTGGGAGCTATGAGACCGATTATTTAAATACTGCAGACGTTCGATCGACAGGAGGTCATGACTTTGTGACTTCTTTACATAATATGAATATTTGATCCCATTTATCTATCGCATATATGTGAGGGAATGCATTGGTTTGTTAAGAAATTGGCATAGAGTTTAAACCCAATACAATATTAGGGCGCTGCTATTTATGGGATAATGGACCCTCTATCAAACACCATATAAAAGCATCTAAGAAGCGTATTCCCTCTGAATTCACTAAAATATCATAAGCAATTTGCATTTTGCCTCCATGAGATAAGGTTCCAAGTATGTACCTAAGAAACTAAGTTCTTAATAATTTTAGAGCATTTATATTGATTTGAATAAATTAAATAACATTCTAGCTTAGCACTCTCGTCACCTAAAATGTGGGAAAATACTTGATTTTATTTTTCACACCTATCAAAATCTTCATTTTACCATTCTCATATTATATGTCATCAGTCATCCTTGCCAGATACGTGCCCCAAAAAAGTCAAATGAAAAGAAAAGAAAGAAAAAGAAACGAAACATGAATGGGCCCTCCTGTCGGAGCCAGGCTGAAACCAAAGACACAATGAACCTATCTCTGCTGTCATGATCATGATTCTAGCCTTGAGAAAAAGCAAGCGGATTCTAACCTTCATGAAAGCTACATGCCTTTTAAATTCTTCTTGGATCAAATCTGTATTCGATTTATTTTATTTTATTGGATTTTTCCCATACTTTATAATTACCTATATGTATCACTATACTACATGTAACTGTAAATATAAATATAATGCAATGAACTACAAAGGTGTGGTGGCTTTCAAACATTTTTCGACATTCCGCCTTCTATATATTCTGCGCGCGACTTTGTACTCATGAAAAAAAAAAAGAAAACGACATTAATCTAACCTAACTTGAATCTTTCAAAACTGTAGCCATGTGGGCATTTGCAGATAAATAAACTAACTCTCAAATCAAATATTTCCAAAAGGCAGAGCAGCTCAATGGCGTCTAAAAGATCGCCTCCGTTTGAGACAAGTTTTCAAATATTATGCCAGAAAATTAGCATGTGCATGAATCATTGAAAGATGATTAGGAAAACCTATTGCTCCTAAATCAGAAACAGTTCCTGAAATTTTTTAGATTAGTAGTTTAGGTTGCTTAGGCACCGTTTGGAACCCAAAAGTACTAAAGAAAGAAAAAAACTAAGGAAAATGATTTTCTCGTATTTAGTTTGATCATGGAATATATAAAAGGAATAAAAACTAAGGCAACAATCAACTCCTCGTGGGCAAAATTTATATTTCATATATATTACATATAATATACTTTTTAAATTTTTAGTCTTTATCTAATAGGATAAATAAATAAATGAGTTTGGAGTCTAAACATATAAAATTGTCGATAAGTTTAAACTTATTTTTTATTTTCCTCCAAAAAAAATTTTTTTGCACTTTTCCTATCTATTTTTCTCTCAATTTTTTTCCCTTAGTATTTTCTGAGCTCCAAAAGGAGCTTTAAAGTTTTCTTAATGCTCCCACTTTTATTTGCCTTAATGCAGCTTTATACCATGCTACTTCTCACTTGAAGTTATTTTCTGATTACAGAATTGAAGACATTGGTATAGCCAATTCATGGAAAACTCTAGTTACTCTAAGACTAAGAGATAGGTGATATTCTGCTTTGAACCAATATGGGGTGTTGGACATAAAAATGCAGGGCATGTTCTAAATTTACACCTTTAATCCGATGTATCGTTTTGGTCGACAAGCAAGGTTATGAAAGTCACTTGGCAAAAGGCAAAATGGAAACTCACTAAGGGCTTCTAAAATGATTAATAACCCTAAAACAATAGAAGGTAAGTGCGACAAAGCCGAGTATGAATATGAACTCAACATTGTTTAAGAGTTGTGTTTGTGTGTCATAAGAATAATGCCTATTTAACACCCTACGCGTCGTGCAGACTTTTTTTAACGGGATGGACACGAGTGAGCTACGGTAATAATCATCGGGGGTATCTTGGAACAATCTCTTGTCAAATTAGACTGTTTTGTTAAAACCAAATATTGAATCCAAATTTTGGCAATGGAAAGATCCAATCATCCATATTCAGGAATAGCACCTCAGGAATTTCATTATAGTGTTGCATTAAAATACAAGGAGAAACATGGTTCAAAGTCTCGGTATCGGTCACTAATTTGGAGGGTCCAAAGTCGCATCGGTCTGGTATCGGCCGATACGCAAAATAAGATAATTAGTAATTTAAAAAATTATAAAAATATTTTATAAATTATTAAAAAATGTCAAACAATAGAGTTTCTACAAAAAGATTTCAAAGAGATGTATTCTCTCTAAATGTAGGCAATATATATATACAATTACATCCTAAAAATTAGGTCCTAAAATAGGGAAAACAAATTGTTTCTATATCTTACAAGATTGGTCAACTAACAAGATTTCTAGGATTAATTACATAATCAATCTAATATTGCGCATGCCTCATGCAGACACTTCTGCTATGCATATAGATGTCTATCATGCCCAACTTGTCAATTATACTTATTGAAACACCTTCCCTAAATCGCTTGCGGAGCATATCAAATTAATCAACACTTTCTAGATTGAATAAATGTCTGTATAATCTTTCATCGAGGTTCCTTGATGAAATGATCACCAATCCTCAACATGTTTAGTTTTGATCATGTCGAACAGATCTTTGTGCAATTCGATGGCTGCCTTATTATCAAATGAGAGATTCCCATATAGGTGTATATATCTAATCCCCAAGTCCTCAAGATATTCCTTATCCATAATAATTCTGTATACACTATGAGCCATACCTTGAAATTCAGCTTCAACACTTGATCTTGCTACTACCTTCTGGCTCGCTTCCAAGTGACAAGATTACTTTCCACAAAAGTAAAGTAACCGTATGTGACCTCGCCTGTTTCACTGTACCCGCCCAATCGTAACTGTGGGATCCTTCCAATGTTAGAGATACTCATTTTTTGAGAATGCACAATAAACCTTTTTCCTGGAGCACTCTTTAAGTATCTTAAGATCCGATAGACTGCTTCCATATGTTCTTCACTCGGTGCATGCATGAACTGGCTCACAATGCCTATCAGACATGCTATATTCGCTCAGGTGTGATAAGTAGATCAATCTTCCAACTAATTGGCCGAGCAACGACCCTTTGTCCGTTGGGGCTCGGGTCCGTGGTGAATTTCGCTAGCCGCGATTCATTCACGGCGCCTCTACTGGTTTGTAACCTGAAAGATTCCGGTTTCAAGTAGGAAGATCTAACACATATTTCGTTGTAAAAGCAAGACTCCGTGTTTCGACCTCATACCCCAATTCCCAAAAAATACGGTTTCGCCTGACCCTTCATTTCAAATTTAGTGGCTAACATTCAGAAAGCTTTCTATTTCGCATGGGTCATCTCCTCACAAGACTATATCACTGTCATACAATTAAAGTCAAGCATTTTCCTTCTTTTGTATTTATAAACAAAGTGCGGATCCGAGTTACTTTGCTGTACGAACTCTTCATTGTAGTCGAATCTCCCAAACTATGCTCTAGGATCGTTTAGCCCATAATGATTTTTAATTTACAGATCACCTTTGCATGAAGAACCATTTTTAACTCCAGCAGTGGCTCCATGTAGACCTCTCTTTCTTCCAAATTTCCATTGAGGAAAGCATTTTTATGTTGTAAAGGCTAGTTCCCTGATTTGCTGCTATAGATATAAGAATGCGAATTGTATTGATCTTAGCCACATCAGCAAAGTATCCCGATAGTCTATCCACATACTCGCGATATCCTCACAACTAGTCGGGCTTTATATCTATCAATAATTTCCATCCGGTTTTGAGTTTCACCAGAACACTCCATCTACATCCAATCGGGCTTCATTCCTTTAGGCAGTGGAACAAGTTCCCAAGTGGCATTCTTTTGTAGAGCCTCCATTCCCTTCGCTCATCGCCTTTCTCCATTTTGATCAGCCAATGCATCCAGACATTAGGAATAGAAACTGACAATCGACAATGGGGAAGAGTTTTGCATACGATTTAGTCAACCTAGCGATGACACATAGTTGCTAATTGTATTTGGTCTTGGTCGGATCGTTCATACTGTTTTTTTTCCTTGGTCCAATCTTTGTGGATATCTAGGAGCTATATTTTTGCGTAACATATGTTTCATTAGACGATGCAGAACATATGTTTCTTTAGACTCTCCAAACACAGGATTCATACTTAGTTGAAACATTCTGGGTTGATTCTTCAGTTAATGGTGTAGATGGGGGCAACTCTGAGGGTATCGGTGGTGATTCACTCTCAGTTTCATGGTTGTGATCACATCCTTGTTGCACAACATGCTTAAGATGTTCATTCACCTATTCCAACTCAATAAACTCAGCACCTCCTCCGCCATTCTCTTCACTTGAGCTCTCCCCCTGAAGAGAATTTCTAGAGACTCCCCCGGAGTAATAAGGCTCTAATTCTCGAAAAGAGGCATCTAGAGTCACATGTAGCTTTCTGCCAGGATCATGCAGCCCATATCCTTGAAATTCAGAGCAGCCGATAAACACATCGCTTGTGCCATGGATCAAGTTTATTTCTCAAGATTTTTGGGATGTGAACATATATGGTACATCTAAAAACTCAGGGTTTAAGATTCGGAAGATGGGGAATTGAAAGTAAGGATTGCAATTTTTGTTGAGGATTTTGAAAGTCTATTACTCGAGAAGGTGTTTGATTGATGAGGTAGGCAGCAGATTTCACAGCTTCACGCCAATAAAATCGAGGCATGTTCATGCCGGCAGGAGGCACGCACTACTCCAAAAGCTGTCATCTTTCTCACAATCTATTTTGTTTGCGGGAGCATAGGTGCATGAGGTCCGATGACGTAATCCCATGGTTGCTCAAAAAATTACCGAGGAGGCATCTAGAAACTCAGCACTACTGTCGATCGCACCTAACTGCTGATGATCGGGTGTGGCCTGTCATTTCGTGTGTACCCGGAATGCTAGACACACATCACTCTTTTTAATAAGTAGGGACACCCAAGTCATTCTAGTGCATTCATCAATAAATGTCACAAAGTAACGAGCTCTAAATATAGAGGGAACCTTTGCAGGACCCTAAACATTAGAGTGAATAACTTCAAAAGGTTTTGAACTTTTATTCAGACTCGTGACAAGAAATACTATATTTTAGCCAGTTCAATAGCGTCACAATGAAATTCCCTATCATTCAATCCTCAAAAAAGTCAGTTGCAATTTCTTAAGATAACCAAAAGAAAGATGTCCTAATCTACAGTACATAACCATATAGTTGCTCGAGCCTGTCTTTATATCGCTAGTTTGATTTGGTTCGACCGATTTTCGATCCCACATCCTCTCGTCAACTCTACAGTAAAGCTTCTTGTCTGCCTAACACCATAACCAAGAATCTTCCCGGTTAGAATGTCCCGAAGACACAAAATGAGGGCCAAAGTTACAATACACAATGAGTCGCGAATTTGGCTAACAGACAAAGGTTGTATTCAAGAGATGGAACAACAAGGACAATATCTAATGTGAGAGACAGACAAGATAACTGATCCTTCCCGGGGCATTGGTGAGGTGCTACCATCGGGCAAAGTGGGAAATAATCACTGAGTAAAGGCGGAGAATAGATTTTAACTGACTAGAACTGACACACCTGGGGTCTATTCTTAGAAGTTGTAGAAAATACAGATGCTTTACCAATAATACCTGGATGGGCAACATTTGCAGTAGGCAGCGACTGATTTTCTTCCGACGATGTCATCATAGCTTTCCCAACAATCTTTTTACGAGGCTTCTTTAAGAAGTCCCACCACTCCGGATAGCCAATAATCTCATAGCAACGCTGTTGCGAATGACCCTTTTCCCCACAGTGAATGCATACCAAGTTGTTGGCCTTCCCAGATGATTGATTGTTTCGATCGTCATGATTTGCACGATCGATCTTGTCGAAGTTTGGTTAAATTTTCAAGAGAGCCGAAGTTCTCGCAGATCGGACGATAGCTCCTACGTCTGCTCCTCGTGATATTCTTCCGACATATGCATATGTGCTCTCCAAATCAAGTTTTGGGTCTTTTCGCAAGATTTCTCCACAAACTTGATCAAACTCAGAGTCAAGTCCACTTAGAAAAATATGAACTCGAAGCCTAGCCATCATGAGTGCAACCGGATTTACCCCTTCGACCGCTCCTTCCCGAGATAGAGTTCTATGATCAATTTCCCGGTAATATAAATGTTCATTATAGTATGTTGATAATGGTCAACCATTTTTCTTGGTAGAAAAAGATCTCTGGTTCAACTCAAAAATACAGGTTTCGTCCGATCCATCATAGAATGTTTTTGATACGGCCTCCCATATCTCCTTGGCAGTGGAGAGGTGAATAAATCGCTGCATTAGCGACGGACTCATTGAGTCAATGAGCCAACTTTTCACTCTTTGATTTTCAGTAATCCATGCTCCAAGATTGGGATCTCCATATTCTGGTTTTTTCGTTTCTCCGGTGAGATATCTAGCTTTGTTGTGAGCGCCAATACGCATCTCCATGAGTTGAGACCATAATGAGTAATTGGTCTCATCGAGGATGATTCCGCTTGGAAAGTGCACTGTCTTCGTGTCCGATAATCAGCCAGGTTGATAAGTTCTGCTGATGCACTCAGAGGGTAGCCATCAAACTCATAGCATCTTTATGAGGGTGATGAGTTTCGAGGGAAAATACATACGATTGTTTTCAGACTTTCGATCAAACTCAAGCCATACTATGTCAAAATATAGAGTTTATGTAAAGACTAAAGAGAGGTTCTTCTGAAAACAGAGGCAATATATAGATACAATTACATCCTAAAAATTAGGTCCTAAAAATAGGGAAAACAAATTGTTTCTATATCTATATACAAGATTGGTCAACTAACAAGATTTCAGGATTAACATGTGAATCAATCTAATATCAAGGCACAACTCATGCGTACAAAAATAAGTACCATTAAGGATTTAAAAATAATAATAATAAAAATCTTATAGCTTAACATATTTAAATATATACTATTTTTTTCATATATTCATAAAAGAGTATTGTGATATATTTACAATTTTATTTATCATTTTAGGTTAAAAAATAAAATTATTTTTATAATATATTTTCTTAATTTAATATTTTAAATTTTGTTTTTGTTAAGCTAATCACTAATTTTACAATGTAGTAAAAAGTATCTACGAATGAAACCTCCTCTATGTTCCGCCTTTAAATTCTAACAAATTGAGCTTAGGTATGTGGACAATTTTTTTAAAAATAACCATAAACATACTAAAATATAAATATTTTATATTTAACTAAATAATTTTAGAAATAAATAAATAAATAAATATATATATATATATATATATATATATATATATTAAAAACACTTGACAAAACGAGTTAAATATTTATTTACTTAAATTTAAAATTTAAAATTTTTAAAGGATTTTGTGATTTTTTTTTTAGAAATCCTAATTTATATTAAAACATATAATATTTATCAAATATATAATATTTTTATTTTTAGTAGAATGAAAAATTGATATATTTTTAGTATTTTTAAAATAAAATAAAAACTTAACTCTTCTTCCCTCTCCTCCCTTTCCCTCTTTTTGCGATGGACGTAGAGTTGCAGACCCAAACAACCCTCCCTCGCCACTCCCCGATCTCCTTTTCCCTCCTCTTCTTCACCCCTCCTTATGCAAGACTCCAAACTGTCAGTCTCTCTCTGCCTCCTCTAGCAACTTTGTCTCAAGAATAACATTCAAAGCATCCAAATTCCAAACCCTCGCCCTTTGTGCGATAATTCATGCTCATATTCATTGAGTTTTTTTTTCTTTTGGGAGGAATTTTTTGTTCATTCGAATTGTTTTTTGCATATTTGGTTGTGATAGGAAATATTGGATCAAGATTTTCTATGAAATCACATAAATTTCTAATTTTTGATTGACTTGATAGAGTTAACTAAAAAATTTGGACAATTCATCCAATATTTACCGAATTTGTTGGCCTGCGACCAATCAAATATTGTACCGATGCGATGACGTTCGAGGCAAAGACTACTCAGTCGAGTCGTATCGAACTTAACTGATTTTTCAAACCCTGATGAGAATCGATGGAAAGGATTCTTTTAGGAGCCTTTTAATGAAAAAATTCTTCTCTTCTATAAGATAATAATGACATTTTTGTAATACGGCCAGAACTAAAAGGGATGAGAAGTTCTATTATCGTTTCATTTCTTATATATGTAACAAATAATAGATTGATATGAAGGAGAAGATAAACAAAGTAAATTCATATCATAAATACCCTCCCTAGCATTTAAAGATCACGGTTGGGAATCATGACTCATGGACCCTTTCCTATCCATATTAGTGATAGTATCCACTGGGGCTTCGAGACTCTCATGGTTTTGTTTTTGAAGCCTCAAAAGGTTTCATACCAATCGATGTTGTATATTCTTATAAATTATAAGTTTTCCCATTCCTAGTTGATGTGGGACTTTGGGTGCACACCCAACAATCTTAGCTCCCCTCGAGCAAAGTTCCATTGAGCCTCTCCTCAAATCAGGATTTCCTTGTCTTTCACTACGTTCGGGCATACACATGGGACTTTGTGTGCACACCTAACAATCCTATACTCGAATAAAGTTCCACTCTCATTGCACCCATCCCCATCCACATTGGTATGATATTGTCCATTTTGGGTCTAAGTCTTCATGGTTTTGTTTTTGGGCTTCTCCACTAAATGCCTCATACCAATTGAATGTTGTCTATGCTTATAAACTCATAGGTATTCCAATTCCTATCCACTGTGGGACTTTGGGCACACACCCAACAATCTTCCCATCCAATAAAGTTCCATCGAGTCTCCCCTCAAACTAGGATTTTTTTATCTTCATTGCGTTTGGTTATACGCTTCATGTGAAGTACCACTTGCCATGAGCTAGGGGTTCACCACATCATTTTTTCGGCTTCCCTTTCCACATTGATATTGTGATTGCCCACTTTGCGCCAAGGCCCTAATGGTTTTGTTTTCGTGGCTTCTCCCCATATATTCTTCATACCAATTGAATGTTGTTCATGCTTATAAAATTATAAGTCTTTTGATTCGTAACTGATGTGGGGCTTTGAGCGCCCACCCAACAATCACAACACCCATATTGGAAACTAGTTTTCTATGGAAAATGTCAATACCAAGGAATTTTCAAAATAAATAACAACCAACTTTCATGGCAAAACTAATTGAGTGCCAAATAGTTCCATTTCAAATATTTTTATAAAAAAAGTGATTATGATCAAATTTAAGGTGATTAGAAGCAGAAGATCAATAGAAATATTAATATGTGGTATCGCTTATTATCACCATATACTATCATGGACTAAGGCGCTTAACTCAAACATTTATGACTATATATAATGCAACTAAGTAATCTCATAACAAATGGTAGCCAATGCATGATAGTCCACTTTTTCAGATGAGCATGAAGTTGTTGCCTGGTTTTTAGATCTTTACGAGATTGGTGAGGTAGCAAAAAAAATAAAAATAAAATAAAATGATAATCTCTATAATGTAAAGGTTGACAATCTAGACAAATAATTCTAATTCGAATCAAAATAGTACTACATATAATTGAGTAGTGTTGAAGGCAAAAAAATTGCTTGATCTAGATGATTTATGTAGAAACACGCGCTTTAGCTATGATATAAATGAGAATTCATTGTGATGTTACGAAATTGGATTAGAATTTAAATCCAACCAGCAGTAGTAGGCCTCATCAGAATTAAATGAAGTAACCTATATATCAAACACCACTACTAGAAGCATCTATTAGAATTTAATGCCCCTCATGCGTTGAGCTTGATTACATACTTATATTAGTATATTATGCTCATTTATGTTAAGAAACAAAATTTGTCTCATGTAACACTCATACCTAATGTAACAAATTTTGTTTAATGTAATGTGACTTTAATAATAATGAGGATCGGTACTCCATGCAACCGTGATTTATCTCCCATTTATACAACCTGTAGAATTCCTCTAGTGTGAAGGTCATCCGCACGGCCAGAAAATGTGCCGACTTGGTGAGTCGGTCCACTATAACCCACACCGCATCATGCTTCTGCAATGTCCATAGAAAGTGAGTCACAAAGTCCAGCGTGATGTACTCCCACTTCCACTTCGTTATCTCCAATGGTCGATAGCCCCGCTGGCCTCCGTGCTCGGGCCTGAATTTGTCGGGCACATGAGACACAGTCGAAAAAAAATCCCTGACATGCCTCTTCATCCTTCTTCGCACATCGCGACGACAATACGTATATATCTTTTGCCAATTAAACACTCGAACTGGTCACCATATAATTAGTGGCGCCAAATCTTCAAGGCAAGATTCAACCCAACTCCATGTCATGTGGGGTAATCCCCGCCGTGATTCTTCAACCGGCGAGAACCATAAGCCACCCTTACCTGATCGCATCGTAACACACCCAAACATCCTTCAAAAGCATCACAATACATCAGATACCGCCCTTCGGACTATTAGAATAGAGATGGAAGTAAGCCTCCTCTTTAATTCCTGGAACGCTCGCTCACATGAGTCATCCCACACAAACTTGACCTCCTTCCGGGTCAATCTCGTCATAGGTGCTGCTAGCTGGGAGAAATCCTCTATAAACCTCCTGTAATACCCGGCCAATCCCAAGAAACTACCAATCTCAAAGACTGACTTCGGTCTCTCCTAACTTATCACAGCCTCAACCTTCCCAAGGTCTACTGACACGCCTAAAGCTGACACCACGTGTCCCAAGAAACCCACCTTAGTGCTTCTCAAAACTCGCCTTTACCTAACTCGCATACAATTGATGATCCCTGCGTCAGAAGACGATTCTCAAGTGATCCTCATGCTCCACCTCCGAATAGGGAGTCGATCAAGGCGGTATCAACAAAGACCATCATAAACTCATCTAAATAGGTCAGGAACACCCTATTCATTTAGGTCCATGAATGCCGCTTGCATCTGGCCAATCCAAAGGGCATCACCGTGAAAACTCAAGTGCCCATATCAAGGCTCAAATGATGTCTCGGATGTTCTCATTTCTCCCAATCCTCAACCGATGGTAACCAAGGGTCTATCTGAGTAGACTTCCGTGCCCCCCCAACCATCAAACAAATCATCAATCCTCGGAGCACGCATACCAATTCTTGATTGTAACCCCGTTTTAACTCGGCTCTAATCAATGCACAGTCGAAGGGTCTTATCCTTCTTCGCAAATAGAATCGGAGCGCCCCATGGTGAAGCGCCGACCGAATGGAAACCTCGCTTAGTAACTTTAGTATCTCTGACCTCGATCTCTCACAGAATCTCAACCGCCTAACTTTTGCGCAGTCATAGAAATGGGCTATGTACCAGATGCAACTAAATGGAAGTCTACATCCCTGAGGTGGACCTGTAGCTCATCCGTAAAATATCCCCGCCCTTCGCAAACCACCCTGAGCACTATCCCATCTCACCTCGTCCGCTATGGCTTCTAGCTATCCAAACCGTCAACTGCCCATGCCATCGTGAATTGTACACAGTATGGGGTGAAGCATCGTGCCTATTCCCCTGAAACATAACACAAGTACCGTCTGCAGGGAAGTGTGAATTCCTCATACTGGGTCATCTATGACAACCTAATGTGTCGTCAACCAATCCATCCCGAGGATGACCTCGAACTCTGACATGTCCATGACCCGAAGGTCCACCGTGAGTAGAATCCCGGAGATCTCTAACTCACATCCTTGACATATCCGATCAATTCTCGCCTTAATCCTTAGGGGAGTGTCGTGGCTCGTCTAAGGTCTCAACCTCTAAGCCAAATACTCTCACACAAGATGCAGCAATAAAGGAATGAGATGCACCTGAGTCAAATAAATCCCATTCGCCAGCGAAAGAGTAGAAACGTGACTCGACCATCGACCGACCGCTACCTCAATATATGGAGTAAATCCGTAAGATTAACACGCGCACTATATACTCCGCCTCGATCTCAACCCATCCTCCGCCCTTTCGGGTCTGCCAGGAAACACCCATGCTCGCGTCACACCCTCGAAACCGAGCACTGCTCCCTAGCCCGTGGCTTGCAAGGAGGAACATACTAAGTCTGCTCATGTCCCACTAATGATCGGGACTATGGTGTCCCCTGATCCTGAAACCCCTATATTTGTGGACAGTTTCGCCTCATGTGTCCCGACCGATGGCAGTGGAAACATGTCATCTGCCCATCCTGACTGGTAACTCGGACCTGACTTTGGCCCTATTGGTCGCGACCTTGCCCCTGAAATCCTCGCGGGAACGTGTCCTCCGCTCTTCTCGAACTCAAGCAAGGTTTGGCTCCCTCTTCTTATCACTGGCACCCGCCTCTCGGATGCTATGAGCGTCATCTACCTCTCGCTCAATGATCAAGGCTATACTAACCATTGAGTCCATATCCTATATAGTTGGTACCTACAATCTTCCGATGACAACTTCAAATTTCCATCCTCGAACTTCCACTCGCCGTGGCCGGGCACACACAATCATCCCCGAAACCTACCACCGTGGAATCTTAGCTACGTACTCAGCATACCATCGTCCCCCTCGTCTCAAATTTCAAGGAACTCTAGGGCCTTCGCATGTCTAGCAGAAGCCGGAAAGTACTTCCCCATGAATAGTCTGCGAAAATCATCCCATGTCATAGTCTCTAAGTCCTTGGAAGTCGTGACCCAGTCCCACTAGATCTGACTCACCCTCAAGATGGAATGAAGCTAGGGAAATCCGAGTACTATCCGAGGTGATCTCCATAGCCTAGAGAATCCTCTTAATCTAACGGAACCAATGGTCGGGCCTACCATCAAGTCCCTTCAGGAAGGCCTGAGGATGATGTGCTCTTGAACCTCCGGAGGCCACCGGCACCCTCCCGACCTCTCTAGTTGCATTAGCCTCGTAGTAAAGGGCTATCGCGCACCCATGGCCTCTATGAAGGTCTCGTCGATAAAAAGGTGGCGGTCGACCATCGCCCCGTGGATGACCTCTACAACCCTGTCCTCTACTTGTCATCTACTCAAGTCAAACATCAAGTTTAGAATCATTTTCGTGTCCAACTATTAGCGCACATGTCGACCAATAATAGACCTAATATCCTAAACCATTTGTTTGTTTCCCGAACTCCTAAGGTTACGTTTCTCAACCCTAGTGTTCGCATTTCCTATATACATCCTACCACGTATATAATTCACGTAATTTGTAACACACAATCACACACATACAATCAAAGCATAAACAAGAAAACACACAATGCATGTCATCTAACTCACATGGACTCCGCTAGTAACTCCTCCACCTAGACTCGATAATAAACTATGATCCGATATCAATTCCTGCAAGATCAGGTAATTCTAACCCAATCTCCGAGGGACAATCAAGCCATACTAAGCCGCGATGCTCTTATACCTTTAATGACCATGGCCTGCTTCCAGTCCTCAAGCCCTAGGCACTTGCACCTATACTGACAATTAAGTTGTGACGCCCCAAAATCCTAGTTCATTCGACTAATCACATTAACTCAAGTAGACCCGTGTGTTTCATATCACAGACCCATACATGAATAAACGCACTCCAATAGCCCATCATCCATACTCATCCATACAGTTACAAACCATACATTTCTATAGATCCAAGAGTTATTACATCACTCTTAATACAAAACATATATTAAAACTAAATACAAGTAATATATACACAAACAAGAATCATATTGCAATCCGCCAGCTTCATAACTTGCTCTAATAAATACTATGCCCAGACCATCTCCGCACCTGAAAGGGTCCCACGACGGTGATTTAACGCCCAAGAGATAACCTTACAAGGGCCACTCCCCACCAGGGTGCACATGTGCAAATGATCATTTCAATGTCAAACCAACAACCAACCGCGGCGCATATTGCCGCCTTATCATGAAAAACTACGTACGCATGACGATCGGCATGCCCAGTACCGGGTCAACCTCCGACCCACCACCCAATGCAAGTGTCAATGGGAAATCAATACCGAGTCAGTCCCGACTCCCATCTCACAACCCGTAGTCTATGTGATATTTATTTAATCGTTTCGTGTCTTTTTGGGCAACATAACTTTCCGGGGTCTCACCTCGGGTCTCTTACACCCTCCGACATTTTTCGGTCTTTCACCAATGGATACGCTATCTAACTAGGTTTTCAGGCTTTTCACCTGAGGAGGGTGTCTATCCCCTACTTGCTACGCCCGACACTATTATTCGTTCTTTCCATTTTTATTTAACATCAGAATCCACTGACTTCGTCCCATTCCCAAGCCCACACGATTCAAACACCAAACACACACAATCAAGTACTCATGTACACACCCATGTAATGCGATGTTACCGTACACTAATGCAATGCAATTTGTGCCACTGCACTTAAACCCATGACTAATGTATGAAGACCTCTACATGGATATTCTACATCGTACACTATGTGTGTGCTATGAACACTCATGTCTAATGCGCACAACATTTCATATATTTAGTTCAACATCAACATACATGCAGTCATGTTAATATTCCACACATTCAAATCAGTACATCACATAAGACACTACATCTTTCTATCATTTAGTTCATTCATGTCAACATATCATTCAAGCATGTATTAACATAATTCCATCCATTACTTAGGCAAGTAATACTATAATTCATATTCCCAGCCTGAGACATAGCATGTCAGTCATACAGCCTAATGCATATAATTATTTCCATCTTTATCACACATATATCACATAATTTCACATATTCAGAACGTGACCAATTTATATGGTAATAACACACATTAGCCATTCCCATTATAACCTACCATGCTTCGGCTCGAAATAATCCTCACTTAGTCCGTAAAGTCCAGCTTTTATAAATACCACACAAAACATTCAACACCACTCCTCGCTTAGCCATACAAGGCCCAAGTATTTCAAGGCGATAAAACCCGATTCCAAAAAACATAAGTTTCGTCCGTAATGGACCATTCCTCAAATGTCCATGACCAGCCCAATGTTCAGCCAAATTTTGGTCGAGAACTTTATTCTATTAAATTTAGACTCAACGAGCTCAGAGTCCAAGAATGTAAAATAGAGTTCGACAGAAAGTTATGGCCGTCCTCAAGTTGATAAGTGCCGATTCACAAGGGTGTAGCACTGGGCACACCGCTTACCATTTTCGCTGGGATTCATATCCCTAACACAATGTTCGGGCCGTGACAGTCCCAAAACCCCATGAAACCGATCTTTGACCATCACACAATCACAACAACCTCAATAACATACTGGGCTCCGCCTAAAAATCGGATCTAAACTGTAAGCCAATACACGGCCCTTAGACGTAAAAAACAACTAGAGTAGAGGAAACCCACTTCAGAACAAGTAGCTCCTGTAAGTTCTTGTCACCGGTCCGCTTCACTACGCAACACTCCTTCATTTTCCTCTTTCTTTCCTCTCTTCCCTCCCGACATTTCTTCTTCTCTTTCTTCTCTTTCCTTTCTTTTAATTTCCATTTCTCCTTTCCTTTCTCATTTTCCTTTCCTCCCTTTTCTTTCCCTTCCTCCTCCCTACTGCCGCTTCTCACGAACTCGAATTGGAACCCCATATATATAAATTTTTAAAAGTGCCATGCATGTCGACATGGCATGCCATGTGCCACGAAGCATGGCTTGCCATGTGGTCCATACATAGCCTTTGCCATAATGTGACACATGGTCTCATGTGTCACCCGAATAACTGCCTTGAAATACGCGGAAATTTCGACCGCCTCTCGAATCCAAATCCAAATTCAAATGGATAGCTAGATTTCGCGAGACGATTCCAACGGTGCAATCCGTTTTATCATCCGAGATCTAATAAAACCTCAACTTTTCTCCAGACTATTTCGATAAATTACCATTTTGCCCCCCCTTTTTTTTTGAAAAATTTAAATTTAAAATTTTCACGGGTTTTATTAATTATAACCCATCTCCTCATCTTTTAGAGATCCCTCTCCCTTTGTATTACCGCATTTCCGTGTTTGTGTTTGTAAGTGTTGGGCTCCTCATTTGCACGTATTAGTCCCACATTTTCTGAAGACAAGGTCGTGATTTCTCATCTCAGGCAAACAAGGAAAGGAAGTGCTCTATCGTGACTTCATTTTGCCACCTCTTCTTTGGTTGCTGGACCCTAGGGCATTCAATAGTCATGCCATTTTCTGGCCTCCATTTTCAAATATCAATCCATAATATTGCTTGTTATTCAGCTGCGAAAGGCAAACCGAGAAGCTAACACTCAGGCGCAAAGGTAAGTATCACAACGATTGTTATTGTTCTTTCTACTTTGTATCATTATGTGTTAATTCGTTTATTGGACAACAAGTTTGTGTTGTGAAGATTTATTTTGTCACTTCCTTGTGCATTTTCTTCATCATTTATGCATATTGTAGCGTTGAGAGAATGGAAAAGGAGATACCTTCACAACAATTGACAATTTCATAATCGTGTCAAATTGGTAAGGTATTAACTTAAGAGGATGGAGGCATCAAGTATAAAGCATGAGGTACTTCCTAAAACAAACATATGTATAACCATCAAGGGGCCATTGTGGATATAGCCGCAATTAGTGTAAACTAAGGTTAGTAGATAAGTGTGAACATTATGTTATCAGTTGGTTCGCCTTTTACTGGTGGTCTTATATTTCGAACAAGACGTAATTTTTTTTTAATTTAGGCATGCATGGGAAACTCGGGAACAGTTGAATACAAAAGGAATCCTCGAGCTCAAGTGCTATATGAACGCACTTGAGGTACCATCTTAATTAATGGAAGGTACTACCTTGATTGTATGCAGTACTACCATTATGAATCGTGTCTCAATTTTTGGTTTTGGCCCAATGTTAAAATTGCATTAGATGTAAGATGTCATTCAATATTGTCATTTGATGAAAATGTTTAGATTCAATGATATGTATTATCATGATGTCTATGAATACCGAGATCGCGGCGGTAATCCCACCTTCAAGGTATATTAAGTTGCTATCTACAATTAAAGCACCGGCCCATATATTATTCGCTGAAACATATGTTCAATAATCACCAACATTTTGCCTATGTCTTGTTACTAGTGACCCTACACCTATTGTTGCTTTCAATTATGAACATATTTAAAGAAATGGACCTTTGAATATGAATTTGTCTATAGACGTTAGTAAATGCTTCAAACATTAGAGTCTTATGGGTCAGTTAATGTATCGGGAAGATACAATTTCGTGACATATACGATGAGATAATATGTAACAACCGTAGAATTTTAGTTTGACTAGGAATTTTGAGAAGTACCAATACATGGTGATAATAATATTAATACGCGTGAAAGCCACTAAAAAAAATCATAGAAATGGATAACGAACAAAACAAAACAAATTCAAAAAAGAAAAGAAAATGCTAATAAGTTGTCATGGGCTTGGAGGTTAAAAACGAAAAGGGGAAAGTGAAATTGGTACAACTTAGTTTTTGTTTTTACCCATGAACTCATGAACTCGCATGATGATTGGAGCTGTATATTCAGAAATGGCGAGGTTACATGGAATATCATTGTATATTATATTTGTAAGGGTCAAGAGTATTATATGAAAGAGACTTATTTTACTATCGAGAGTTTCGAGGTATATATATATATATATATATATATATATATATATATATATATATATATATATATATAAGGACAAAAGGGTAATAGTATAAAGCAAATAAAAGGAAAACCTAAATATACTCCAATACGCCCCCTCAAGATGGTGTGCTAGAAATAACACCAATCTTTTTACATAGGGAAAATATGTGAGATCGGGATAGAGGTTTAGTAAGAGCATTAGTAAACTGGTCATCAAGATATGAACAACACGCAACCTCCGCATAACAACCAGTCACGAAAAAAATGATAATCATTGCAAGATCTTTCACAAGTAGAATGAAAGACGTGATTAGCAGAGAAATAGGTGGTACCAAGGTTGTCCAAGAACAGGGTGGGCGGAACTGCACTAGTGTAAGAAGTTCGACAAAGAAATGATTTACCCATTGTAACTCCAAGAACGACAAATTCTCGCAATTTCACTGCACTCAACCTCTTCGCGGAAGAATGAGCAACAACGCGTTTTCAGAACTCCGTGAGATTGATTAGCACCAAGGGAAATAAGAAAAGCCCCAATGGAGCAAGACGATCATCCGGTTACCAACCTAGTCCGTGATCGCAGAAACTCGTGCAACGTCGGGCGGAGGTATGCAAGAAGCCAAATACCAATGGATATCGTACATTAAGATGAAGTAGAGATTTAATCGCTTCCCAAGTGGTGCTCGATGGTGCATGCATAACCGAAAGAGAGTTTATTCAATGGCAAAGGAAATATCTAAGCTTAGTAATTCAGAGATATAGAGGCCACCAACCACCTGACTCGCATACGGTGGCATTTCACGCCGATAGAACCATCCTCGTAGCGAGTCGAAGTACCATTGACGTTGCAGGTGGAGACAAAGTTTGGAGTTGAGCATGTTATGTTTGCTTAGAAGATCAATAACATACTTTTGTTGAGAGAGTAGAAAACCTGTCGAAGTGGTCAAAACCTCAACTCCACGGAAGAAAGATAGCTCCCTAAGATCCTTTGTGGAGAATTTAAAGTCGTGCTTTGCTGACAATATCAATGACAAGGAGGGGTCACTGCCTATAATAATCAAATCGTCAATATAAACCAGGAAATAGATGAGTGCATTACCTCGGGGGTAAACAAAGAGGGATGACTCTGCATGGGATGTGACAAATCCGAGCCCGAGCAGGAAGGTGTGGAGCGCCTGGTACCAAGCCCATAGAGCTTGTTTGAGCCCATAAATAGCCTTATGTAAAACAAATACACATGATGGATAGTATGCCAAGATGCCTCAAGGGCTGCGCCATATAGACCTCCTCCGTAAGATGCCTATTGAGAAAGGCATTTTTGACATAAATTTGGCACTTCCCACTATGTGGATCGAAAGGCAATACTAAGCACAAGATGGGATGCTGATGAGATTTATCCCAGACTAAAAGTCCGCGGAGGAATCAATGCTCGATCATTGTGAAAGCCTTTAACCACAAGGCGAGCTTTATATTGTGTAATAGTGTCGTTGGGATTTTGTTTGATGCGAAACACCCATTTTTTGCATACTACATTCTGCCCCTGTCTCTGGGGAACTAGAGTCTAGGTACTGTTTCGGATGAGAGCATCATATTCTTCCTACATCACCTGAACCCACTTGGGATCCCGAGAGCTCAGACAAGCAGGGTTCAAAGGATAGGTGGAATGAGGGCAGAGGCCATGGTTTATTGGCTCGAGGATGGCATTTTGTGAGCTTAGTTTGCTGGACGAAGGTTGGGCATGGAGCGGGACTAATCTACCAGCTAGCAGATGGAGAAGGCCGAATGGTGTAGGTAGGTCATGGGATGTGTCATGAGACAAGTGGTGTTTAATGAAGAGAGCAGTTCGGGTGAGCTTGACGATATGGGTAGAGGAGAGGTAGATCGATTGGAGGACGGGTGAGGTGGTGCTGATTAAGGGAGCAGTTCAGGTTAGCTCGGAGGTATGAGTAGGGGAGAAGCAAATTACAGAGGACAAAGGGGGGGAAGCAGATGAAGGGAGCAATCTGGTGAGCTCGATGTTATGGTGAGGGAGAGATGGTGCGGATTGAATAGCTAAAATACAGGGAATGATGAAAGGGGGAGTGTAGAGGCTGTGTCTATTACTGGGTGGATAGAGGTAGAGAGGACACAACCTGGGAATACATTTTACAAACTCGACATGATGGGCACAAAATTTTGAGAGTAGGGTCAAAACAGAGAAAGGCACTTGGAGGATGGGAGTAACCAAGAAAGACACAAGGACTGGATTTGGGATCGAGTTTGTGGGAAGAATAGGGATGCAACCAAGGAAAACACAAACAGCCGAAGACATAGAGTTTAGACGAGTCAAGAGCTTTGTTGAATAACTTTTCAAATGAGGACCCAAGGGAAAGACCAACTTTAGGCATTCTATTTATTAAATAAACAACCATAGCAAATATATACATCTAGAAGGTGAGAGGGATGGATGCCTGATGCATTGTAGTAGTCTGCTTCGATGCCAATATACAATGTCGTCAGAATACCCATTATGTTAAGGAGTGTGAGGAAGTAGCAGATGGGTTATACCATAAATATGAGAAAGACCGAAAGGTTAAAAATTCACCCCCCATTATCCGTGTAAAGTGTTTCTGAATGACGGCAGGAAATAGTTTCAACAAGTTGCTTGAAGGCAACAGTGTGGAATGAACATCTATTTTCGACGTAACAAGTAAAGCTAGATGTACTTAGTGTAGCGTTAACAAAAATAACATAGTAGTTAAAACCATCAAAAGATGAGACGGGTGAGGTCCAAACATAAAAAAAAAAAATGACATCAAGAAGAGGAAGAGGTAATGTTCGTTTTGCAAAGGTAACTTCAGTGTTTCTACACATTGTAGAAGGTACAAGAAAAGGAGCATAAATGGTCCTCGTGGTGTTGAAATATTCAAAACACTAAGAAATTTGCTATGAAGAATATGTAAAGACTGATGACTTCCTAGACAACTATGCCACATGAGATAGCGAAAAATGAGTGACCTAGAACTAAAGAAATGTGAGGCTTGGCAAGAGTGAAAGAACCGCTCGCCTCGCACGACATCGGCCTCTATGGTCAAGCACGGACCAGTAGTGACCCCCGCGGTGACGATCCTACACCTAAAAGAAAGAGTAAAAAAATAGGACATTAATAGGGTTATCGGCACAAAGGGAAAAGTTACAAAATGAGAAGTTTTTAGACATCATGGTGCACATATAACACATCAAATAGTAAATGAGTAGAGAGAGGTAAGGGTGAAGGATCTAGTGTTAGCCATAGATAACCTGTTACCATCACCAGTCAAGACCAATGTAATTAGAGGTGTACAGTCATGAAGGGCTAAGCTAGCAAGATCCGCGGGTCACATGGCGAAGCGTTTCAATCAACGACCAACTGGCACCATTCGTGGTTAGAGTAATGGACTATAGTGCGGCAATAGTGGTGTAGTGAAGGTCAGCGCAAAGCTCCTGGCAGGGGCGGTAGGTGCGAGTTGCAAGTGCCGAGGTGGATGGATAATCTGCATCGGCTCAGTGTAGTGCCTGAAATATACCACAAATTCGACAACGCCGAGGTAAATGACTATGCCTGGGGTCGGCTCTGGTGAGCCGGATGTCTCGGAGACAATGGAGGAGGTGAGCGGGCCGGTATTACGGAGGGGGGCGTCGTAAGGGCCATGATCACAGAGATCACATGGTGCCACCGCCACTGGGTGGTTCAAGCCGATGATAAGGATGAAGGGCCAGCGGCAACCAAGGCAATGACTGAGCGAGGCAGTATTGCTGAAGGAACCAAAATTTTCATTTGGGCCTTGTAACTAAGTAGTTGCTCAAACAAATCCCTAAAAAGCAAATTGGAGCTTATTGCTTCTCGTAGGGGGGCATGACAGGTTCGAAAGTAGGTCAGCCAAAGGCTGTTCAAGACACTACCGGAGAACTCAACAAAGTCAACCAGATATCTCTATAAGTAAGTAAGAGAGTCAATAATAGGTTTCGACATCTTTGCAGATACTCCCAGAATAATCCCGATTACCTCTGGTTGAGGATCAAGATTCTAGCGCGATGGGTCATGATCCGTCTCGCAAAGGAGAGGAACACGCCTTTTTTCAAGAGTATCCATGCAAAGACGAGATGTGGTGGCTGTGAGAGATAAACTGCACTAGAGTGGCGACAGACCAACAACATAATAACAGAAGCAATTGATCTTGTCTAAGCCCAATAATATGGTTAGATTTGGGAAGGGGGATGCAACATTGGGCGTATATTAGTGCCTCTGAGGAGACTGATTAAGTCACGACGGCCAAGTAAATCATAACTGGTCATCAGAGAGACGTGGAATCGAGCCACCATGCGAAATAATTTGTGGCTGAGTTTTAGCGGTGGCTAAGCATTGACATTGAGAACAATTAAATTTTGAGACGTATCAATCCCATTCATGACTATCGGATGACGAGGAGGCACAACAATAGTGGTGGAAGAAGACTTGTCGGCCATTGAAACAACATAGGCAGGGTTATCAAATCATGATCGATGGTGGCAGCCATTGAAACCACATATTACTTCCTGAATTCTGCTATGAAAAACTCCCATGTAATACTTTCCGGTGGTGAGGTCCTAGTCACGGACACCCACCACTGGTAAGAGTCATCCTGAAGTGGTGAGATCACATACTCTAAATTTTCCTCTAGTGTACAGTGCATTTGTCAAAGCATTCTCTCAGTTCTTTCGAGCCAATTTTCTGCCATGGAAGGCTCATCACCCTTCTTTCCAACCAAATCTATGGGTCGGTATCTTGCCATTCTCTCTATGGCTGACCGTTGAGGAGCAACTGCAGCTGGTTGTGCTGCTCTTTGCAATGCTTGAGCTATTTGCTGGAGGATATCGATAGTACTCTCCCGGGTCGCTGACTCTCGCTTCATGTATCACGGAGCATGGGACGCCTTGCCCACCATCCACTATCGAAGCATTGGGTGACTTCCGAACACTCTGATCCAGGCTTGAACTATCCATGCTTAACCTATTAATACCGACAAGATCCACATTAGAGTCACATCATCCTTTATATGCAAATGCAATGCATATCACAAACAATTTCAAAAATCATTTTATAGAATCGTCTAAATCTAGGCTCTGATACTACTAAATATGTTGTACCCCCGTACCCGACTCGACCCGGAGGCCGAACCGGATCTAGGGATGCGGACCAATTTTACCATATATACATTTTTGAATACTGTAGAAATAAATGTCGCATAATCATTTCGGTTAAAGAGGGCCCACCGTTTTTTCAATTAACACTTTCATTCAATATGGCACGTAAGGGCCATGACTATTGAGATCGGCCATGGTGCCGTCCGCAACGGTGGTTTGGCTGACGATGTGATGAAGGGCCAGGTGAAGTAACCAAGGCAAGTGACTGAGCGGAGGCGTGGTACTGGCCAAGGAACCAAAATTTTCATCAGCCTGTAACTGGAATGTTCAAACAATTCCTCAAAAGTAACTGGAGTTGCTTGAGCTTGTAGGGTATGAGATATGTTTGAGTGCTCCAGCTAAGGCCGTTTCACGATACCTGATGGAGAGCTCATCAAAGTCAACCGTAATTACTATTCGCAAGGTAAAGAGAGTCAATATCAGGTTTTACGATCCGCAGATACTTAACCATTACCTTGTTGAGGACTGCAAGACTCTAGCTGATAGTCATGATCCGTCTACAAGGAAAGGAATACGCCTTTCAAGAGGGTCCATGCAAAGACGAGATGTGGTGGTATGTAGAGATGGAAACCCAGACTAGAGTGGCAAACATATCTAAACAATTACATTAATGAGAAGAAATTATCTTGTCTGGCTTCCAAGAATATGGTTGATTTGTGGAGGGAGCAAATATCGATTGTGCTTATTAGTGCCGAGGACACGGATTTAAGTCGCTGATCTTCAAGCCAAGTAAATCATACCCGAATAGAGAGACATGAATCGGCTTTCAACACAAACACTCATATCGAAGTTTAATGGCATATATTGACATTGAGAACAATTAAATTTTTAGACGTGATTAATCCCATTCATGACTATCTACGACGAGGAGGCACAAATAATAGTAGTAAGAAGACTCGTCGGCCACAGAAACAACATAGTGCATATCAGATCATGATCAATGGCGGCAAATGACTAAACCACATGTTTACTTCCTAAATCGCAGAAAACTCCTATGTAATACTTTCCAGTGGTGCGGTCCTAGTCACGGACACCCACCACCGGTAAGAGTCATCATGAAGTGGTGAGATCACACACTCTAAATTTTCCACTGGTGTGCAGTGCATTTGTCGAAGCATTCTCTCAGTTCTTTCGAGCCAATTTTCTGCCATGGAAGGCTCATCACCCTTCTTTCCAACCAAATCTAAGCGGGCCTGTGATCTTGCCATTCTCTGGCGTAAGTGAGGGAGCAGCTATTTGGTTGTCTTTGCTCTCTTTGTAATGTAGCAGGCTATTTAACAGAGGATATTGATAGTATCTCATGCTTCTTGACCTTGCTCATGTGTCGATGGAGCATGGGACGCCCGCCATCCGATGCTTAGCTATTTGGGTGACTTCGGAGTCACCTTTGACCTATGGTGGCTTGAAGCTATCATGCTTAACTATTAAGACCCGTGAAGATGCGCATTAGAGTCACGTCATCCTTTATACCGTAATGCATATCACAGTATTTAAAAATCATTTTATCGCCGCCTAAATCTGACAGCCACTACTATGATCTTTATATAGACTTGACCGGAGGCCCGAACGAATCAGGATCTGGACAGTTTCTATATACATTTGAATATTGTAGAAATAAATGTTGCGCCGTCATCTTGGTTAGAGATTACACCGTTTTCAATTAACACTTTCATTCAATATGACATGTATGCCATTTCTTATCATTTACAAAACATTATCGAGTTCATCTCCTGTCAAATATGTTCTTCCCATGAAAACTTATACATTTTTGGTTTCATTACAAAAAGGATCAAATAATGTTATGGGATGAAAAAAATGCATGAGACGGAGCGTTTACTTATACTCCTCATGATTCGACGATGACTATGAATTCTGTGGTCTTTGCTCTTGTCCTTAGTCACTCAGTACCTGAGCGATGATAAAAACAATGAGCTAAACATTTTCATGCTTAGTGTTTCTATGCAATTCTCTCTTCATTTCAATTAAACACAAATATGCAGCTTTTTATGGAAATTAATGTTTTTTGGGCACAAGTTTAATCGTCCATGCAATACGATATATATATGTGCTTATTTCACATTAACTGTTTGCAAATCATTTGATATTATTTGTTTCATATGTGATGTTTCATTGAGAAATTTCCCGATAATGCATTTCACACATTTACTTATAATTTTTCCCTTGAACGAATTTAACCATTTCTTTCAGTACATAGGATAACGGAATCACCGGCATGGTCCCGTTGGGCAGCAGGTCGGTATAAAAAAACATTTTATAACATAGTACAGTCTCATTAGGCTGTTGACTGATTATTTAAAAATCATTGTGTGTACACTACTGATATTGTCTAGCTGGGCTACAGATCAGAATGCCACTATATTTCATTTTGTTTACAGTATTGCTAGTTTGACCCTTATTGGTATACCAATCTAAGGGCATTAAAACTCAGTCATAGTAATTTACAATATTGTATATACATTTATACTCCAGATAATACATTTGATGCTCATACAATTTTTTTATGGCAGTACATTTGGAATCAATTTTCCCAAATCGCTTAAAATAAATCACATATACGAGTTTGTGAAAATCATTTCAATAACAAATCTGGCAGAAATGAAGAGAGTGTTGAACAAACCCAAAAGAGGTTGTCGGCTCTCGATTCTATCCTCGGAATCTAGTTCTTGGGTCAGGCTTCCTCATCACCAGCCCTAATCCATCACATTAGAGAATAATATTAGTTCTTATTTAGTTTAGTTAGAGATTGTTTCTACACAACTCCCTTCAAGTAAATTTTTCTGGGAACAAATGAGCCACATTTTACCCAACTTCCTTCAAGTCCATTGTTCCCCTATAAATCTATATAATTCAAAAATTGGAATCATCCAATTCGGAGCACCGAAATTCAAGATATGTTCAAAACAACGGAGACTACTTTATTTTCAAAACATAACCACAATTTTCCCGAAAATAGAGCTTCACTTTGACGAAATTTTGGGTCCCATGGGGTTTAAATTTGAATACAATTATTTCAAGGAGATTTATTCTCCTAGAAGTCTAGTTTATCCATAAATTTCAATCACTCAATTTGAATGAGTGAAACTCAACTAATGGCCTAAATACCAAAACTATTCCAAAACACCAAAACTATACCAAAGCTGAACCGAGTTTACTTTCAGCAGGCCTCACTTTGATGAATTTTTTTGGGTCGATGAAGGTCCAATGGAATACATATTTCAAATAAATTTGTTCTCCTAAAAGTCTAGTTTACCCAGAAATTTGAATCACTCAATTAGGATGAGTGATGACCACGTTATGACAAAAAAAAAAAAAAACATGGGTTTTGAAAATTTTTGACAGCATCTCCCCTAAAACCTCAACATTTCATTTATACAAAAATTCCTCAAAACCAATTCTAATCAAAGCAAAAAGGTTGCTTGAACTCTAACTCAAACATATATATACTGAATCATGGACTTTGCAGTCAAACACAAATCAAAAGGGAGTTAGGAGGGTTTCTAACAAGCAAATACAGGATAATCCATGCCTTGCTTTCTTCTTAAAACCTTCCAATCAAGCACAATTTTCTTCTCTTTTCTTTAAAACTTTGAACAAATGGAGAACAATCACCAACAATGGCTCTTCTCAAGAACCCATAACCCTAGCTCTCTCTCCATTTTCCAAAACGTGAAATGCCCATTCTAAGACCTATTTTTGGTCTTATCCTCTCATCCATTACAAGGCCTTGTTTGGCTATCTCTTTTTGGCTTTCTTTTCTCATTTTTGCATTTTAATCCTTCTTTTCTCTTTCATTTTCTATTCAACTTATTACTCTTCTTCCATTTTGACACAAACACTTCTCATTTATGACCATTGGGTCCTCATTTTGACATTTTACCAATTTAACCTTAAATTTTTTTATAATTTCTGAGTTTTATCAATTTTTTTTTGTTCTTTAACAATATAAATTCTGAAAAAATACAATGTAACTTATTTTATACCCTAAATATGTTATAAAACTGTTAGGTTATTTTTAGGGCATTACAACAACTATATCAATACCATGATATGACACAATCACATAACATGCATGTATATTCCATCTTAAGGTGTGGGTGGGTCCTTATCACAAATATCAGGGAGAAAGGAGAAGTATAAAGCAGCACATCCTTCACCTAATGCATCATATGATTGATAGTGAGAATTCCATCACATTACAAACATGTAGGAAACAAATAAGTTGATTTAACATAAACTGTTTAGAATACTTCTAAAACTTAAGTTATGTAGCCATTTGCAGATAATGAAGAATCAACTCAGATATCATATGCTTCAAAATTCATAATTTATATAAAAGTTATAGTGAGTTTGGCCAATTTTGTTGTGAATGTTGGTTATAGTTTGTGCAATATAAAAATCTTTAAATATTAAGAATAAAGCTAAAAATATCCATCATATCTAAAGAAAGGGAGACAAAGTTACCATCTGATTTAGCATATATTCTTAGGAGGAATAAGTGGAAGACTAATAATTTATTTATAATCGCGAGACGACCGGACTACATCAAATTCACTTATCGAATATTTTATATAGATCTCCATGCTTTGCTCTCTCACCAAATCCACATCCTCCTCCTCCTCCTCCTCCTCCTACGATAACTTCTTTCCTTCTTCGGGCAATGGAAGACCAAGAGCCAAGAGAAATTGGTTAGAATCCTCAAGGAGGCGGGATTGAAGAGCGGGATGTTGAGAGGCGTCGATAAATCGCCGGTGGTCGTCGTGAGAGCCAAGATAATTTGGACACACAAGGATGGCCGGAAGCAGGAGGTGATGCCCAATGCTCGGTTTCCCCAAACCATTACCAGTGCCTAGAAATCAACGAGGAGTGACATGTATCCATCTTACAAGGGATAAGGTGAATAAATGCCAATGATTTATAGCCGTATGTCTAATTCAGTCCTTGAGTTTTTGTTAGTTCACAAGTACCCCCAATGTTTAATGTCTTAGTTCATTCATCTCCATGCTATTACAGACTTGTACAAATTGACAAACGAACATTAAAATGCCGTTAAGATAGAGTGCCACACTCACATGAATAACTCATGTTTTTCCATCTGTGCAAACTCGTGACGGTAGGGGTATGGATGAGTTATGACACTAGAGTCGAGAGCACCTATAGAAAAAAAAAATTCTCATAAGCTAAATTGTATGTTAGACTATAAGTGATGGACATTTATACACCCTTGTCCTTATTTTAGGAGATACTATATGTATTGTATTTAAAATCATAAGTTGGTGAACAAAAAGAAGCCATAGTGAATTGGGCCGACTTATATTTTCCTTTCTTTGTTTTTCTAAGGTTTAATTTTAGTTTTTGTGTTAAGTGGAGCGAAATAGTCATAAATCAAAGAAAAAAACAAGATGTTTAGATTTACGTGGTTCAACAATGTGTTTACATCCACATGTTCACTATTGCCAAATAGGGTTGCATACGGGTATTTATTTTTTTGAGAACTATTCACTTGGAATTATAACAATGTAGCAATCTGCTCTAAAAAAGTTTCGAATCCTAGTCTCTCCCCTCCTTATGTTGGCCTAACACTTTTAACCAATTGAGTTCGGACTTATTGGCTATAAGGGTATTTATAATAAGTATGACAAAATTATAAAAATATCTATACACCTTGCATTGTATCGGAATTTGTCCACCTTTTTACTCTCAATATGAGTCACATGACTCAACATTAATAGACTAGTATGATCATGAGCCAACTTTTCACCCGATATTATTGATTGAATTCACGACTGGTAGTGGTGAAGCCTTTCAAAAAGTTGTTTAGTGGGGGGTCGAACCTTGACCTATGTTAAAACTATAAATTTCTATTATTACAAAGTTGTAATGCTTTTAACCAGAAATAAATACATTACTATTTGCCTCCCTCAGGCCATTTTCTGGTTTTGCCACTTCACACATTGCTCTCTACATCCATCCTGATTTTGTTTCTCTTTTGATCTCTGTTTTCAATAATAGACTTGGATATATAGTTTCGAGTTTAATTAAATCCTTTCTTATATCGAGATTCACTTTTCACTTTTCAATTTCCTATCAATATACTTCCATTCTAAATCATCAGCTGCCTCTCACCAAAAACACAAAAGTTAATAGGCTTGGGAGATTAAAGTGGTTATTAAAATTCTGACCAAATGGGGGTAAGGCAAAGGCATCGATGTAGAAACCACTTTCCACTTGGTCGGTTTGATGGGTCCATTGAATTGAATTGAATGTCACGTTTCTTTCTAATTAGATTCTCCATTTCCCGATAAAGATATAGACAAGAAAAGTATTGATAAAGATGACTGAAAATATTTGAAGGGCCCATTTCACAGGCATTTTCTTTGACTTCAGCAGCACATCGCAACATTTGGCCTCATCTGTTTGACAGTAACTTCCCGGCGAGAGTGTCGCTCAGGAAACCCTTAGGTTTTATTTATTTATATATTTATTTTAAATTATTAAAATAATTTAAAAAATGAAAATAATACCTAAATTAGAGCATGAATAATCTGCATGATATTGATTATGATATTGAAATTTTTTTAAGTTAATCACCTTAGTTATTGGCTAACGGCATTCTGACTCATTTTGAAAAATTTTAAGTTAATGCGATTCTTTGACTACGGTATTATTGTTCACGCTGGATTTAGACAGTATTTTCGTTTTCAAACTATTTTAGTTTTTCCAAAAACTAAGCGTATCCAAACTCGGGCCCAGGGTACCAGGACATGAAGGTTATTACACAATAAAAATCTTTATCTTGTAATTTGAAAGCCAATCATCAAATTTCGAATTAGGGCAATAAAATAATAATCTTTAAAATTGTAATTGTAATCTAAATATCATCAAATATATCATTGTGAAACCGGGGAAAAGCGTATTTTTTCTAAAAATGAGCGAATCGGTATTGGTGTTCTTGTTGGGACCCGGTGCAGACCAGCGCAGATTTTTTCTCTAGACCTCAAATGGCGAAGCGGATCATGCCGTTACGAATCATCTCTGAAATCTAGTTGAACCCAAAACAAACTCGTCCAATTAGAGGCGGTCGAATTTTTCACGTATTCCAGACAGACGGGCCAATCATGGTGACGCAGCACGAGTGCATGCCACATGGAACTAGGATTTGGGAACACTTGGCACCTAGAGTGGCCAAGTGTCATACTCTAAGAATGCATGCAAATTAGTGGGAAGTGGTTGGTGCATGGCAGCATGGGTGACACTTGCCATGGCTTGTACACCATGTGTCAAGCACCATGAGAATTGGTCTAGTGTTGTGGAGAAATCAGAGCGGAAGAGTTCTTCCCCTGGTTAGATGGAGTCCTAGAGAGGAAGAGGAGAAGAAACCGGAAAGGAAGGAAAGCAAGGGAAACCAGAAAAAGGAAGAAAGGAAGGAGAAAGGAGGAAGAGCTGCAAATCCTCCATTGTTGCTAGGTTGGAGGACCCAAATTTGATCCCACACACTATAAGAGGTATGGACCTTGCCTATTTGATTATTTTCCTTTCTTGGGGCCATGGAAATGGCATTGGTTGAAATTTTTGTGACCCTAATGGAGGAGATTTACGTGTATAGGGTAAATATTTGTAGGGGAGATCTTTGGTTTCTTTCCTTGACCCCTTGACAGTGTTTTAGGCATAACTTGTGCTCCACACATCATAATTGAGTGATTCAAGTTCTTTGGATAAACTAGACTTAAGGAGAACTTTTCATATTGAAATAGTGTCCAGAGTCGACTCCTTTGTCTTCTAAAAAATTTATTCAAATGGGAGCTATGTTCATGCAGTTTTTGCTCTTGCTTGAAAACCGAGTTAAAAAAAAAGTGTTTCCAAAACTCTTTTTTTCTAGCATAGATAGGTTTTAATTCATGGATTTGGTGAATTGTGGGGTGGAAATCTCTGAACTTGAGTTATGATAGAATGAGGCTTAAATTTAAAGCCATTGTGGATTGTTGATTGAAGTGTCACCTCTTGGTTAAGAGATGACATGTGTTTTGAAATGTGTGTGTTCCAAATGTATTTGGTTGTAGTTTGAGCTTGAACGCTGGCCGTAATACTGGCATGTGCGGGTTGTGTGGCGAGGTGCTATGTCGCAGCCTAGAGACATGAGCCTTGACATTTACTTGTCTAAGTGATGTTAAGAATAATAGGAATGCATGCTCACATGATGTATTGAATATTAATATGACTACATGTATATTGATATTGAACTAAATATATGAACTGCTATATGCATTAGACATGAGGGTTCATGGCATACACATAATGTCCATGTAGGGGTCTTCATACATTGGGCATGAGTTGAGTGCAGTGGCACAATTGCATTGCATTGGTGTACGATGGCTCTTACTGGGTGTGTGTACATGATACCGATTGGCCTGCGTTTGGTGCTAGTGTAGACTCGGGAATAGGATAAAGAGTCCAAATGGAATCACACGGTGTTAAATGAAAATGGAAAATGAAATGTCGGGCATAGCAAGTAGGGGATGATACCCCTCATGTGGCTTGGCTTTGGTTAGATAGCGTATCCGCGGTGAAAGCCCGAAAAATGTCGGAGGGTGTAAAGGGCCCATGGGGTGAGACCTCGGAAAGTTACATTTTACTTGAACACAGGAAAGAGTAAAATAAATATCACAAAGACTATCAGGTTTGTGTGATGGAGTGGCGGGGACTGACTCGGTGTTTGATTCTCCCATTGGCACTTGCATTGGGTGGTGGGTCGGTGGTTGACCCGATACATGGGGCATGTAGAGTGTCGTCTCATACTTGGCACATTGTTTTTCCATGATAGGACAACATGTCTACATGAATTGTGTTGTTTGTGTGACTGTGGCACGATCATTTGCATGTGCACCTAAGGAAGTAATACAGTAGGTTTGTCTCTCTTAAGCGTAGCTCACGAGTCATAGGAACCTTTTTTTTCAAGTCTTTTGGTCACGTGAGGGATGAATGAAGCTCCTTAGGAATGCTTGAGTTGAGAAGAGGGCCAAGTTGTGGCCTTGATGTGTTTTGTATATGCATGAGAACTGTTACTCGTAATGCATATCCTGTTTAGTATATTGGAACAACATTTGGTTCTAATGCACGTATTTGTACCATATGTGTGAGTTAGGTGTTATAACTCTCACGTTTTGTATATGGACTGTATGAAGTTATTTTGTGTATTTATGAATTCAATATGCAGGTATGAGTCTGGTACTGAGACATGTGAGGCTTGATATCGGGATACGATTTCCATAGACTCAAGGTTATTGGGTTGTCGACGGGGACCTCCACGGTTTTGGGGTGTCATAATTATTTCCAATTAAAATAATCCAAGTACATATTACACTATAACTATAAATTCAAATAAACTAAATAAGTTTAAAAATTCCAAATTTCTAATATTACCATACTCCCATCTGCCATATTTCACTTAGTCCAAATTGAAAATGCACGAAAAATTATCAAATAAGAGATGAACTTCAGGCCGGTAAAAAAAATTATAATACGATTTATGGATTAAATATTTTAACTATTCTTACCAAAATGGAAATATAATATATAATCAATTTAATAACAATTTCGGTGTATAATAAACGAAAAATTCCAAATTTTTATCAAAGTTTCATATTTATATCAAAATCACTCTATGTTCAAATCCAAATCAAAACTACTCAAAGATATTTGTTCTTTGGATCCATAGTCTCGAATTGGGTGAGACATAAATAAACGGTCAACTATCATAACTTGTTGACTAGAATCATAGTGTCAATTATTATAACTCATCGACCAATGACGAGGGCTATAAACCAAAGTCAAACACTTTTATTTCCAATTCAAATTTATAAAACAATTTCATCATATTTTGAAAATTTGTATTTTTTCTTAAACAAATCTTCTCTTAAACTTTTCATATGAAAATCACTATTTAATCCATAGATAATTAAATAAATAAATAAAAAAACAAAACTTTCATAATTCATAATGGTATATAAAAAATATCAAAAGCCAATAAGCCCTACCTCGGTTTAAGGTGATAGGCATAAAGAAGAGAGGGACCAGAGTTTGAAACTTTTTAAAAAGTACATTATTGTAATTCTAAGTGAATAGTTCTCAAAAAAAAAAAAAAATCAAGCTTTGCAATTCAAATGACATACAAAATAATAATTCTTTTCAAGTCTTGCACATTTAATAAATATTTATTTTCTAAAGCGTATTAAATCCTTTCCTCAAATAAGCACTCGACACTTGGGGTCCTTGAAGAAACTTAGATCAATGGTTTACTTCACCTGAAAAACTGATCTTTAAACCTTAAACTCCTAAATCATCAATCATCAATCTTCTTTCCTCTGTCTGAATTTCATACAAATCTTCTTTTTCTCGATCTTTCTGGAATCTACCTTGAGCTTTTTTCACTAAAATGCTAGGAGACATTCTAATTTATATAGTTTTGATTTTAGTACAAGATTTTATATCCTTAATTAATTAATTATTATTTTTAAAGTACACTTTTACCCCTAAATGATATTTGGGGCGTCACAAAGATTTGATATCGTAATAAATTAGTTTAATTAATTAATTAATATTATTTTAAGTACACTTTTACCCTAATGATGCTTGGAATGTCACGGATAAAGGGGTGGGATCTGGGTTGATGACTATCCCTTAGCGTTGATCAAAAGCCAGCTATAGTCCACATCACCAGAGAATGCATCTTTCTCTAGTCACGAAATCCCCCAGAAGAAGAAAAAGCAAAGGCGGAGAAAGAAACAGAAAGATCTAAAATCTGCATTGCTTATGAAAGAATAGTCCATTCTACCAAATTTATTGATAAACAAGTTCATTGCAGTCGAAAGTTCAAATTATAATCTAGATCACAAGTTACATGTGGGTCAAATCAGCAAAGGGTTTACATTTGCTAAGGCAGATATCAAATGGTAACAAAAAATTGGATTCTTCTCTATACCAAATAGAGCCTCAATCAATTACCCATTTTGAGTCCCAAATCTCTAAGTTAAAGTTTGGTAAGTGTTTATAACCATTGTGTTTCCTTTATTTGACAACCAACTATTAAAGGTGAGTTATAATAAAAAATGTAGCTACACTCAAGATAGACCTCGGACAGAAGATGATGATTGTAATAACCACACATACTATTTTCTACAACTAATACTTTTGAAAATTCCTCCTACAGGATTACAAATTTGAGCCGATGCTCTTGATGTCTACTTCACAGTTGGTCTCTTTGTTGTAATTTAGCAGAGTAATCCATACTAGGAAGTTTCTGCCAATGTTTTTTAATTGTTCAATGTGTCTAGAATCACATAATATCAAGCATATGACCTTTATATGTACAATTTGTGAATTTATCTGAGGGAGATTATTGGACAAGCTAGCAACTAGTTTTAATTCATGTTAAGATAGTAATTAACATATTGTATGGATTTTAATAACAATAAGTGGGCCCCCACTGTCGAGATTAGGCAGAAAGATACAAGAACCTGCAAAAAAGTCTGCCTCTTATACCATATTATATATGACCGAGGATTCTGTTATGAAAAATTGTAAAACAATCTTGATTTGACCGAACCTAAAGCTTTTGCGTATAGTGAAGGCTCCAACTATGATCATACGGCTATCTATTTGGAACTGAAAAGTATTAGGAAACTAAAAAAAAAAAAAATTATTAAGGCTCATTTTAGAATTGAGAAAATATTAAGGAAAGAAAGTAGAGAAAAAAATGGGAAGAAAAGAAAATTTTAAGAAAAATAAAAAAATAGGTTTAAACTATATAAATTAATTATATATGTTTATTCAAACTCATTTTATTTGTTTTTTTCTATCATATAAGGACTAAGAAATAAAATATATATAAAATTTTAAAGATTTTGATTATATTTGATTTTCATTTATATTTTTCATAGTAAAATCAAACATAAGAAAATAATTTTTCTTAGTATTTTCTTCCTTTTCCGGGTAGTACTTTACTGGAAAATGATTTTCTTATGTTTAGTTTTACCATGGAAAAATATAGAAAATCAAATATAATCAAGAATAAATCAAAAAATTTTACATGTTTTAAATTTCTTAATCTTTATATAATAGAGAAAAACAAATAAAATGAGTTTAAATAAACATTTATTATTAATTTATTAATTTTAAACCTATTTTTTATTTTCTTCAACTTTTCCTCTATATTTTCTTTCTTAGTACTTTTCTCCAAATTTTATTTTCTTCCATTTTTCCACTATATTTTCTTTCCTCTTAATACTTTCCCAATTCCAAATGGAGTTAAAATATTTCAAAAAGACACGAGCATAAGATCTACTTGCAAGCCCTCAAACAGGACATAATCTCTTTCTCTCTCTCCCTTCGTATATATATAAAAAGATATGTTTGATTAGTATAGTTGGCACTTGACTAAGTGTTTGTGCATGATTCAAGTAATGACTACAAATCCTAATATATGGTCCCACTTTTCCAAAAAAAAAAAAAGCCTAATTGTCCCTGAATGAGAATATACATATTAGAGAATTTTGGATCATTAATCTTTGTTTCTTTGATATAAACTTGAAAATATTTCCAATGGAGGAGAAAGGAATATGGGCTGATAGCATAAAGTTCATGGAAGAGGGGAGCATAGACGACTGGAAAATGTAAGTACCATCTAATGGGAGGTTTGGCTTTTAATCCCACCAAAAGAATGACTACTCAATAATCCATCTAGAATTGAGAGATCTTCATGGACAAACTGTATCTGAACTCACCTTAGTGGCTCCCTTATATATAGACATTCCACATGCAGTTGTTTCTTCTAACCTTGTCTGTCTCTTTTCTTCCTTCCATCTTCTGTGAATTTGATATCTTTTTTTGTCCTCTTACTTCCCTTTTAGCAAAATGGAAAACAAGTCCACCAATCCATCCAAGGGGAGAAAGACTGCTAAAATTCCTCCACCGAGAGGTCAGATAATAATCAAGGCATGTAAGGGAATTGCAGCGGCAGTGGCGCCCCCCAAAAACAGCAAGGCAAAAGTGCAAACCGACCCAGATGAAGGTGGCAATGGCGGCGGCAGTGGCAGCGGGAATGGCGGTGGCAGTGGTGGTGGAAGCAACTAACATAACAATACCTGCATTTTAGATGAAACTAATGACTGTTAATTGAGCTTTGAAGTAAGGGGGTGGCCTGCACTATGTTGAGGTCAATATGAGTTATTGTCTGTATTCACATGTTTGATTTCAGTATGTTCTACTTATAAAATTTTATCTCTAAGTAAGCGTCCGACCAAAATTTCTAATAATCTCGTTAATATCTAATTACACATTTTTCATTGTTACAAACAAATTAGATTCAAATTTGGCACCCAAGAACTACTCATCCGTCTTCTAAGATATATAGTATGGCTGGAGTTTCTTCACAATATAGGAATACCCCAAAATAACAAATCTGGTTAAGATCTCATATAATAATCTCAAAAACAAGATTAAGTTAAATTATCAAGTCAGATAAGTGGTATAACCGCAGAAGCTTTAGTGAATGATAATACGAAATCAAGAACACAAAGATAAAGAAATCAACATAAAAATGCATGAGAGGTTTTAATGTAGTTTGGCCAATTATACCTACATCCACGGATGAGAGAGAATGTTTCCATTATTCTTGAAAATACCAAGAACAAGATTGGAGTATCAAAGTATTGCGATGACTAGGAAAAATCACAAAATCACAAAACTTAGGATGCCCCAATGCAAATACTCATCAAACTCCCTAATATCTCAAATCCTTACATATTTGCACACACAATCTACTATCTGTGCTTTTTCTCATTGACCCAAAATATTTATAGGGATATTCCTAAGTTTAATATCTATAAAGGCTAGTATTATAATAATATAACAAATATGAATTATCCTATAAAAGGAATTTATACTACAAAGGAATTTGAGACATATTTTAACAATCTCCACCTTGGATCAAATTCCATCACATCTTGATAAGAGATTAATAGGCTCCACCTTGAACTAAAATTCCTTTTATCTTTATCTTGTGTGTTTCGTAATATTTTGTTCTTCCAAATATCTTCAACCTGAAGCTTTGATACCATTTGTTATGTATTGCGAAAGCTTTGATGCAGAAGAATATGAATTCAAGAACACAAAGATAAAGAAATCGTATAAAAAATGCCGAGAGAGGTTTTTAATGTGGTTCAAACAATTATGCCTAGATCTAATGATGAGAGAAAATCTTTCCACTATTCTTGAAAACATAGAGAACAAGATTGAAATATCAAAGTATTAGGACGACTAGGAAAAATCACAAAAAATCACAAAATCACAAAATCACAAAACCCAGGATGCCCACAATATCGAGAAAATACCTCATAAAACTCTCAATCTCTCAAACCCTTACATCTCTATACACACTAAATCTCTCTCATAATTTTTTCCTCTCGTGACCAAAAATATTTATAGGGATATTTCTAAAAATTTTCCTTATTCTATAAGGAAACCTAATATTATAATAATATAACAAATATGAATTATTCTATAAAAAGGAATTAAAACTAAATAGGAATTTGAGACATATTCTAACCATCTCCATCTTAGATCAAATTCCATCACATCTTGATTAGAGAGTAATCGACTCAACTTTGAATTGGAATTCATTTTATCTTCATCTTGTGTGCTTCGTAATCTTTTGTTTTTCCAAATATCTTCAACTGAAGCTTTGATACCAATTGTTATGATTGCGGAAGCGTTGATGAACAATAGTATGAATTCAAAAACACAAAGATAAAAAAAAAATCATAAAAATGCATGAGAGGTTTTAGCATTAGTTCAGCCAATTATAGCACACCAGAATATTCCACTACTCTTGAAACATAGAAAGCAAAATTGAGTATCTGATATTGGGACTGACTAAGAAAAATCGCAATCACTTGCTATAGGATGATCACAATCAGAATGAATCTATATAAACTCTCAATCTCTCAAACCTTTATCTCTTGCCCTTTTTCAAATATCTCTTAAAGCTTTTTCTCTAGTGACCGGAATGTTTATGAATGTTCCTAAAGCTTTCATATTCTATAAGAAAACCTAATATTATAATAATATAACAAATAAGAATTATACTATAAAAAATAATTAATACTAAATAGGAATTTGAGACATATTTTAACAATATGTATATCTGAATCCATTGAAACAAAATAGAATGGGGTTTTAATTTTCAATGCCTTTATACTCTCTCTAGAGAGACAAACCCTATTTCCAAGATTATGAATAGGATAAAATATTTTTTTCTTATACTTTTAGAAGCAAAATTGAATTCTTATATTTAATAGTTTCAAAATCAAGTTTGGTTTCTTAACGTCCTAAATCTTTGCAAAATTGTAGTTATATATATAGCCATTTGCTAATAACGAATGCACAAACTGACAAATCAAATGTTTCGAAGAACGGAGCTTATATATATATATATATATATATATATATATATATATATATATATAAGTAGAAATATTATTTACTAGGTATAGATATGATTTCATTAACATCACCCATTCGTATCTCTAATAATTTCTTTTTAGCTATTCACAATTAAAATAATATTTTATTTTCATTAAAGATTTTTCACTTATTTCTATTTCTTTTTCAATTTTTATAAATTATTTAAATATATATATAAAATACATACTGATCCTATATCCTATATATATATACACACACACACATGTATATATGTTTGATTAAAAATTTATCATTTTATTTTTAAATCATATTTATTTTCTTTAATTATTAATAGCTAATCTCAATCTCTTCCTGTTCAATATTCATTAGCCACTGATCAAGCATCAGTTGACCCACACAAAGCATTGACCATCCTTTTACCAAGAGGAATTGAATCATGTAGAAAATGTAGTCAACATAAAGAAAACTAAAAACTAATTTTAAAACAGCCATAAAATATTCTGTTCTTAATTTGTTCATGACATGTAAACCTAGATCATTTCTCTTCCATATCTCTCCCAAATTGCAACCAAGTTAATCATGAGTTTACCACATGTGCATCAAGAACCACCCTTACATTCATCTTAAATTTAAACACAGAATTTTTAATTTATATCTTGATTTTAGTTTTCCCACTTCTCCAAATTCTTATTTCCTGTATTTTTGTTATCCATGATACGTCATTTAAGTATATCAATAATCTTATCCTTCAAGCTATATATCCATGATACAACTATCCAAAGGGTCAAAAGAAAGAAAAGAAATATAAACAATTAAGGAGAGAAAAATTGTATGGGTCCTACTTGTCGAGATTAGGCAGAAAGTATAGACATAAAGAATCTATCAAACAGGTACACCCCATATATGACTGAGTATTCTATTATGAAAAAGTCTAAAACTAAGCTGAACTTTTTAGTAAACCCGAATCTTTTTCATGATCTAGTCATGTAGTCACTGCAGATAATGAAGGAATCCACTCTGATCTTAGATGTTTCAAAAAGACAAGAGTTGAAGTTCTAATGCAAGGTTCAAAAAAGGAAACATTGCATTTATTTTGAGTGGGATATATTTCAACTTAAACAGTTGGCTATGTTGGCATTTGTACCAAGTGTAACAAGATGGCTTTACAAGGATCTCTCTCTCTCTCTCTCTTTCTCTCTCTCTCTTACTCTTTCTATATATATATATATATATATATATATATATATATATATAAATATGGATGATTCTTTAAATAAGAGTAGAAACTTGTAGCTATAAAATAAAAGGAACATATTGACTTGTTAAGAATTGATCTAAGATTATTAACAAGCAATACCAGGTCTGTTAACTATGAGATAAAGTAACATCTCAATCAAATACCACTACAAGAAGCATTTAACAAATGTTCTCCATCTACATTACTCAATTTAATAGCTTCCTCCATGAGATAGTTTATGAAAGATGTGCTTTAGGCCTTGTTTTTGGGCTTTCCTTCAAAAGGCCTCGTACAAATTGGATGTTGTCTATGCTTATAAACTCGTAATCTCCCCATTCCTAACCGATACGAGACTTTGGACGCACACCCAACAACACGTTCATTCCCTTACATCATTACATATCATGTCACCATGAGGTCATCCTTTAAGATATGTATCCCTTGTATATAACACGCCCAAAGGTTAAGGAAAAGAGAAGAAAACGAGCGGAAAATACGAGTCCTGCCTGTGGAGATTAGGCAGAAAGCAAAGATATAAAGAACCAATCAAATAGCTCTGCCTCCCAATCCATGTGTGACTTATTACTCTGTTATGAAAAAGAATCAAAGAACGTTGATCTTGACCGAACCTGAATCTTTTCAAATCTGTAAGCCATTAATTTGCTGATAATGGAAGGCACCAACACTGATATCACGTATTTAAAAAAGGCAGGAGCATAAGTTCTGATGAAAGGTTGAACAGAGACTTTCTGCCGGGGTTCTGTTGGCAATTTTATCACACCAAGGGTGTAAAGTGACTAGTCTTAAAGAACTTGCAGGGAAGTTTTGAAAGTAAATGCCAAAAATCAGTACGTCCACGAGTCACTGAAAGATGATCACAAAATCCGATTGCTTCCAAAATGGGAAAAGTCTGAATTTTTTGGATTACTAGTTTAGATTGTTCAAAGTTTTTACTTTAGTTTGTCTTGTTTTCCATTAATTTGGTCATCATTTAGCTTTGCTTCCCTAATGTAACCTTGAAAGACTCCCTATATATCCAGAAAGAGGAATGTGTTCTGTTAGAATAAAGTTCCTTAAAGAGGGAGAGCATAGAAGACTGAGAAATATATTGTATAAAGTTCAACAAGTTCCACCTAATGGAATGGTTTGGCCCAAATCATAAAAGTACTGATCTATAATCTATCTAGAATCGAAAAATCTTCATGGACACACTAAAAAAACTCTTGTTATTGACTCATTCACTTTGCATGCTAGCTCTCTATAGGCCGCCCATGCTGCGTATACTTCCTTCCATCTTCATTGAATTGACATCTTTTACATTGCTTCTAGTTTCCTTTTACTCAAGGTAAAGAAACCTAAGCAATGGAGAACAAGCCCACCCAGCCCATCAAGAGGGGAAAGTGCGCTGAAGATTCCTCCAAAGAGGGGTCGGGTGAAAAGAAGATTTTTAATTTGTGTGAGGCAATAGCCGGGAGTTCAAAAAATCGGTATTTGAGTTCGACTCGGCCCGTTGTCTTCGACTTAGGCCTCACCGCGTCAATACCGATACCAGATACGAGACCTTCCGGAGTGGTCGGTTTGGAAACTTCGGTAAAAATCGGTTAAACTTCGGAGAAAATCGGCGGCTTCGGTTGGACTCGTAGTCATCACTGTAACTGGTCGACTCGGAGAATTGATTCTCCTGATGCAAGTATCAAAACCAAAGACCAAAACATTTTTCTTTTGAATTCCTCTTAAAAGCCAAAGACCCCGGATTGTAATTTGAAATCAGACAAAAAAAAAAAAAAAAAGGCTATCGATGTCAGTTTGGTTCTCTTTAAGACCCTTGCAAAACCAAAGCGCAAAAAACTGACTGGATCTTATGATTTCGTAAATCTCAGAATACGCATAACATACCCTACCAAAATAAAAGCAAAACCTAACTTACCTCCTTTGGGTCGTTGGCTGTAGTCATTTGGAGTCACGTAGCCTTTCGTTGGTTGGTAGTGACTGAGTGGAGTTGATGGTATTCGGACTCGCGACTCACTCTAGGTGAAGACGGGAAGTCTCTAAGACGCGTGGGTTGCTCTTTCTTCTTCTCCATCCCTCTTCTTCCCCTTCTTCATTTTCATCGTGAAATATCAACCATTTAATTTATGGCTTCTGCAAAGAAAAACGACGTCGTTTCGTCTCTGTAGGGAAAAAAAAGGCGTCATTTCGTTTAATTTTTTTTTAACTATAAATCAAAACGACGTCGTTTAAAGTTGCCATAGTAAAAGCGGCGTCGTTTCTAATATAAGCCGAGAAGTCGTTTTTCGGTAAATTCAAAACAACGCCGTTTGGACCCTCGTGAGTCAAAACAAAGTCGTTGACATATGCAATTTTTAAAAATAAATTGATAATAAGCAGCGCCATTTTGAACCCTCCCATTCAAGCCATCTTTTTGATAACATAAATTTAAAAATAAAATTTTGATAGCTAAAAACGAGAAAATAAAATAATATAATAAATTAAAAAGTATAAATCATATTTTTTGTTAACAATATACAGTACAAATATAAAAATTATTTTACCAAATATAAATAAAATTAATTTCAAATAAATAATTTATGAAAAAAAATATATAAATAAGAATTATAGAAAAAATAATATGGTAAGTTATATTATTATTGATTGATTAATTAACTAATTGTATTAATATTAAATTAATATGGTAATATATTATAAATAAAATTAGAATAATAAATTAACAAACCATATATCATATTTTGTGAACAATATACAATACAAATATGTTATACTTGATTACATTTGATGATGATGATGATGATTTTGGACCCCCTCGTCATTCAACATGGTATTGATTGATCTATTTGATGACATTTTGTTAAAAAGATGTTATACTTGATATAAAATAATTTATTCTGTTAGCATTAGCATACTGATCTTTCACTGAATACTTTATTAACTATTTAAATAATGTTAAATATTAAAAAATTTGTTTTATTAAATTTTTAGCTTACTTAATTATATATATAATTCTAATAATTTATATAATATTTTAATAATTTTTAAATATTTTAATCATCTTATTTTGCGTATCGGCCGATACACGACTGATACGTCTCGGGACCGTCCAAGTCGGTGACCGATACCGTGACTTTGAACCATGGAAGTGGCCCCCAAAAATAGCAAGGCAAGAGTGCAACTACATACGGATAGCGTGGCGTGATGTGTCGCTAACCATGCACTGTATTTAGATGAAACTAAAGAGGTAGGCTATGATGTAAGAGTTGAGTCCTACATTAAGTTCAGGTCCATAAGAGTTATTGTCCTTACACATGCCTCATATCAACATATTATGTTAATAATAGTGAGTTTTACTTATTAAATGTGACGCCCCAATTCCCAAGGTGTCTCGTTGATAGCCGATCGGCCGTGAATACACGTGTGTCTCATATCGTGAGACATAATGGTAAATGACGATCACATACATCAATACTCACTAAGAATCTAACCAACTATATCACAATAGTTCAAGAGTTATTACATTACTCTTAATACAAACACATATTAAATTAGAATTCAATACATGTTATACCAAAAACATCAAAGCCACAACTCGGCTTTCTTCATCTGAGAGAGAAGCCTTTAAAGGCGTCGTCTTCTGGGCACTCTGTACTTGAAATAATGATCCCTCGATAGGGTGAGCAATGCCCAGTAGTTGAATTATCCTACATGGGTTACTCCCCACCTAAGTGCACATTCAATGATTCAACACAAACGCATTCAAGCAAATACATGATCCTACTCAAATGTTTACATGCCAAATCTTGTGTCTTGAGTCCTCACCGACTTCCTCACGCATGCCTAAGCTAAATGCGAGAAAAATATCGTTTTCATTTCTTTCATGCCATGCACTCACACCTAATTTTCTAGGTTGCCCCGGTGCATATGAAATGCATCATGCCATTTCCAAACCACACATGCCAATATATCAATTATGCATATATTAACAAAATTTACATACATACCATATGTTATTTAATTCACATCAATAACATCAAAATTAGCTCACTTGAGCTAGTCAATAATCCATTTTAATTCCAATGGCTCTTCCACAATTATATTTCATATAATTCAAACACTCATGTTAACACATTTAATTTTATGAATTAACAATTCTTTCCACACAATTCAAGTCATCCAATTCAAGCAATATTTTGCTTGAAACACACATGGACCAATTTCGGTCCAACCAAACAATAGAGGCATTTTTAATAGTCCCTAAATGAAAGCGTGGGCTATTTGTGGTAGCTACTCACCAAGCATCGGTTCACCACAAAGTGGGCAAGAAATCCATGGCCATTTCGGCCAAAAACACCAAAACCATAATTTATTGTATAAATTATCACACAACCACCCAAAATAGTCCCTAAGTTGTCCAAAAACAGTTCCATATATTCCAATTCGATCTGAGTTTTGGGGCCAATCAAATGGCCACTCACGACCTCAAATCCAACCAAACCATAACCGACTCTTAAAGCAGAAAATAGCAAGTAGGAGAAGACCCCTACCTCTTGGAGTTGTCAAAACTCCCCAAAACCGGTGCCCACGTGTAGCCCTCGCCACATAAAACAACTTTACTTTTTGGTCCGATGCGATCCGACGGTCCGAAAGCCAGGAAATCTAGAGAGAAGTTGGAGCTTCTCTCTCTAGAATTTGAAACCCTCCTCCGTTGCATGTTTTGAGCTCCAAAATGAGAAGTGTTCTTTTTTTTTTTTCATTTTATTCCCCCTTTTTCCACTTGTCAAGCCATCATTGGCTTGAAGTTACATATCCGCCAATCTACCTATGAGATTTTCCTCCAATGGCATCATGCCATGTGTCCACATGGGCTCCACACTTGAGCTCAATTTGACTGAATCTGCACCTGACATGTGGCACACTGTGAGCCAATCAAAATGTGCCAAGTGTCCCACACTACGCTCGTTGCCTCGAAATTCCTGACACTCGTTGTCTCGAAAAATGTGCAAATTCCGACTGTCTCGGAATTCGACGAAATTCAATGTGGTAGCTAAATTTCACGAGACGATTCCAATGGTGAAGTTTGTTTCGTCATCCAATATCTAGAAAAATTCCAGATTTTGACCGAAATTACTATTTTGCTATTTTTCAAAAAATTGGATTTTCTCGGGGTTTCACATTAAATCTAAGCACTAAGCCTGCCTTCAAATGTTTCGAACAATCTATTGTCAAATTATACTTTTTTGTTGAAACCAAATATTAGATCCAAATTTTGGCAATGGAAAGATCCAATCATCGATGCTCAGGAATAGCACGTCAGGAATTTCATTATATTGTTGCATAAAAATACAAGGAAAACATGGTTCAAAGTCTCGGTATTGGTCACTAACTCAGAGGGTCTAGAGTCATATCCCGATCACAGTATTGCCTGCTATGCAAAATAAAATAATTAGAAATTTAAAAAATTATAAAATATTTTATAAATTATTAAAAAATAAGTATTAAGTGATTTCAAAAATTAATAAAAATAAAATAAAATCTTATATTTAATATTATTTAAATATTTATAAAGAATTCTCCTAATAATTTTGATATGCCAAAAATAGAAATTATTTTATTTAAAATATATACCATTTATTTTTATATATTGTAAAGAAGTATTGTGATATATTTACAATTTTATTTATCATTTTAGTTAAAAATAAAAAAGTATTTTTATAATATATTTACTTAATTTAATATTTTAAGAATTTTGTTTTTGTAAATCTAATCATTAATTTTACAATGTAGTTACTACGAGATAGACCCCTCTCCTTATGTCTTGCCTTTAAATTCTAACTAATTGAACTAAGCACGTGGACAATTTTTTTAAAATAATCATAAACATATTTAAAATATAAATATCGTTTTTATATTTAACTAAATAATTTTAGAAATAAATATATATATTTTAAAAACACCTTGACAAAAGAAGTTAAATATTTATTTATTTAAATTTAATAATTTAAATTTTTTTAAAGGATTCCGTGATTTTTAAAAAAATCTAATTTATATTAAAAACATATAATTTTTATCAAATATCCTATATTTTTATTTTAAGTAGAATTAATAAATTAATATATTTTTAGTATTTTTAAAACAAAATAAAAACTTCACTCTTTTTCCGTCTCTTCCCTTTTCCCCCTTTCCCTCTTTTTGCGATGGACGTAGAGTTACAAACCCAAACAACCCTCCCTCGCCGCTCCTCGATGTCCTTTTCCCTCCTCTTCTTCACCCTTCCTTATGGGAGACCCAAACTTGTTGTTGGCCCTCTCTCAGTCTCCCCCTCTAGCAACTCTCTTTGCAACAACATTCAAAGGATCCAAATTCCAAAACCCTTGCTCTTTTTTTGTCACGATAATTCAGGTTTATATTCAAGGTTTGTTTTCCTTTTGGGAGGAATTTTTGGTTCATTCGAATTGTTTTTTTGCATATTTGGTTGTGATAGGAAATATTGGATTGAGATTTTCTATGAAATCACATAGATTCCTAATTTTTGACCGACTTGATAGAGTTAACTCTGAAACTCGGCTGATTCATCCGATATTTATCGATTTGTTGGTCATTACCGTATCTGGTATCAGAATTGGTGCGATGACCTTCAAGGCAAAGTAGTCAGTCGAGTCTTATCGAACTCAACCGATTTTTCAAACCCTTATGAGAATCGATGGAATGATTCTTTTAGAAGCCTTTTCATGAAAAAAATACTTACTTTCTATAAGATAATAGTGACATTTTTGTAATACGGCTAGAACTAAAAGGGATGAGAAGTTCTATTATCGTTTCATTTCTTATATATGTAACAAATAATTGATTGATATGAAGGAGAAGATGAAACTAAAATAAATTCATATCATAAATACTCCCTCCCCCTAGCATTTAAAGATCACGGTTGGGAATCATGACTCATGGACACTTTCCTATCCATATTGGTATGATAGTATCCACTTTGGGCTTAAGGCTCTCATGTTTTTGTTTTTAGGCTTCTCCCTCAAAATGTTTCATACCAATTGGATGTTGTATATGCTTATAAACTCATAAGTTTTCCCATTCCTAACTGATGTGGGACTTTGGGCGCACACCCAACAATCTAGCTACCATAGGCAAAGTTCCAGCTAGGCCTCCTCAAATCAGGATTTCCTTGTCTTTCACTACATTATAGCACACACCTTACATGAAAACACCACCTACTAGGGGCTCACCACACCATTTTGTTCAGCATCCACCCACGTGGGACTTTGGGTGCACACCTAACAATCCTACACTTGAATATAGTTCCATGCTCACCGTACCCATCCCCATCCACATTGGTATGATATTGTCCATTTTGGGCCTAAGTCTTCATGGTTTTGTTTTTAGGATTCTCCACAAAATGCCTTATACCAATTGAATGTTGTCTATGCTTATAAACTCATGGTATTTAGTCGTATCAATGTGGGACTTTAGTACACACTAATAATCCTCCCATCGATAAGTTTCATGAGTCTCCTCAAACTAGGATATTTTTATCTTTATTGCGTTTGGGTATACGCTTCACATGAAGTACCACTTGCCATGGGCTAGGGGTTCACCACATCATTTTTTCGGCTTCCCTTTCCACATTGATATGGTATTGTCCACTTTGGGCCTAAGGCCCTAATGGTTTTGGTTTTGGGTTTCTCCCCCATAAGGCCTCATACCAATTGAATGTTGTACATGCTTATAAACTTATAAGTCTTCATTCCCTAACAATGGGGCTTTGAGCCGCAACAATCACAAACACCCATCTTGGAAACTATACCATGGAAAATGTGATACGAGGAATTTAAAATAAATACTTGAACTTTCATGGCATAGCTAATTGAGTACAAATAGTTCCAATTTCAAATATTTTTATAAGTGATGATCAATTTAAAAATTGATTAGTAAGATCAATATAATATTATTCCATTAATTATTCTTTGATATCATAGTATACAATCATGGACTAAGGAATGATTAACTCAAACATTTGCGACTATATATAATCTGTGAGTAATCTTACTATAATTATGTTAGCCAGCATGTGTACCTGATTTAGATCATAATTTCTTGTTTGAAAAAATTCATTGTAACAATCTTTCTATATGCCCCTTGAAAATACTGCTCGCTATGACTATATTTGGCTCCTTTTCTCTTCCCTTTTGTATTTCGGTTACATGTTTAATGTTTGTAAGTGTTGATACACCTCATCACGTATTAATTTGTTTATCCGAGCATTTTGTTGCATTTCTCATCAACTCAACTAGGAAAGGAAGCGGAGTCTAATTTATTTTTATTTGCCTCTTCTGGATTTAACTCAGACCACTAGACCAACATTAGGCCATTTCACGGCCTCCCATTTTCGAATATCAATCAATATTTCTTGTTATTCAATTGAAAGGCAAACCAAAGAGTAACACTCAGGTGAAGGTATGTATCTGGGTGTTCATGGTCTTTCTACTTTGTATCATTATGTGTTAATTTGTTTACCGGAAATCAAGTTTGTGTTGAAGATTTATTTTGTCACTTCAGCACTGCATTTTCTTCATCATTTATGTATGTATGAGTTGAGAGTGGAAAAAAGAATTACTATTTAGTAACAATTGACACCTAAATTGCTCATAATTGTGTCAAATTGGTAAGGTATTAACTTAAGAGGATGGAGGTACTACTATAAAAGCATGAGCTACTACCTAAAACAAACATATGTATAACCATCATAAATTTTGATGTAGCTGCAATTAGTGTAAATCGAAGTGACGTTTAGTTGTAGATAAGGTGAACATTATGTTATTGTTGGTTTGGCCTTTACTTGAGGGCTTATATTTTGGAATAACATTGTAATTTTTTTTTTAATTTAGGCATGCATGTGGGATACTGGGAATAGTTGAATACAAAAAGGAATTTCGAGCTCAAGTTCTATATGAACGCACTTGAGGTACCATCTTAATTAATGGAAGGTACTACCTTGATTGTATGTAGTACTACCACTATAGGCAGATGTCTCAATTTTTGTTTATTTTAGCGTTAAATTGCATTAGATATAAGATGTCATTCAATATTGTCCTTTATGCGTTATAATATTTAAATTAATCAATTTTGCATGATTTTAAATAATGCCATTTAGACATGTCGATAAAGGAAAGTTAGAGTGTAATAGAAACACTATCTAACATAAAGGATCGTTATGCTCCATATGTTTGACTGTGTAACTAATGAGCCTTGTACTTGAAATTGTGTGAAACAAAATGTATAGATTAGAAGAAGATTGAGAATGAAATGTTATGTTATATATGAGAAGGTGGCCAAATGGTGAAGGATGCTAATGGGTCAATTGAGTACAAGGGTAGTTGAATCATCACACTGATTGTGAATGTGCATATTTCATATGTTGAATTTGTTTCAACATGTAAATTTGATCCATCAATGCTGATATTGTTACACAATGATGACAAATTGATGAAAATATTTAGATTCAATGACATGTATTATCGCGTGTACATGTCTATGAATACTGATATCGCGGCTGGTGTAATCCCACCTTCAAGGTATATTAAGTTACATTCACAATTATAGCACCTATTCATATATTATTTGCTGAAACATATGTTTAATAATCACCAACATTTTGCATTTGTCTTGTTATTAGTGACCCTACACTTATTGTTGCTTTCAATTTCGAACATATTTCAAGAAATGGACCTCTAAATATGAATTTTCCTATAGACGTATATGTAAATGCTTCAACATTAGAGTCTTTTGGGTTGTCTAATAGATAGGGAAGCAGAGACAATTTCGTGGCATATATGATGAGATAACATGTAACAATCAGAATTTTACACTAGGAATTTGGAAGTACCAATAATAGTTGTAGTGATTATAATATTAATACGCGTGAAAGCCAACAAAAAAAAAATCATATAAATGGATAACGAACAAAACAAAATAAATTCAAAAAAGAAAAGAAAGGGCTAGTAAGTTGTCATGGGATCAGAGGTTAAAAACGAAAAGGGGAAAGTGAAATTGGTGTCAACTTAGTTTTGTTTTTACATGAACTCCATGAACTTTCATGATGATTGAGTTGTATATTCACGAAATTATGAGGTTACATGGAATATAATTGTATATAATATTTGTTAGGGTCAAGAGTATAATGAAAGAGACTTATTTTATTATTGAGAGAGTTGAGGTATATATAAGCCAATAAAAGAAAACCTTAAATATACTCTTATACGCCCCCTCAAGATGGTGTCTAGAAATAACACCAATCTTGTTACATAGGGAAGAGATGACGAGATCGAGATAGAGGTTTAGTAAGAGCATCAGCAGACTAGTCACCAGCGAAGACATGAATAATATGCAACTTAAACAATTGAACCAGGTCACGAACAAAATGATAATCAATCACAAGATGTTTCATGTGAGAATGAAAGACAAAATTAGCGGAGAGATAAGTGGCATCAAGGTTGTCCGAGAACAAGGTGGGCGATAACTACACTAGTACCAGAAGTTCCAACAACAGTGATTTCACCCATTGGAATTCAGCAGCGGCAGCCATAATTGCATGATACTTAACCTCAGTGGAAGAACCAACAACAATGCATTGCTTTGTAGAACTCCAGGAGATTGGATTAGCACCAAGGGAAATAAGATAAGCCTCGGTGGAGGTACGACCATCTGGGTTACCAACCTAGTCAAGGGAGTGTTTGCAAGAAGCCAAATACCAAGGGATCTCGTGCCATTAAGATAATGAAGCAAACATTTAACCGCTCCCCAATGGTTCTTGGATGGCGCATTCATAAACTGGGAGAGTTTATTCATGACAAAGGAAATATCTAGGCAAGTCATCCGGAGATGCTGGAGGCCACCAACCACCTGGTGGTATATGGTGGCATTTATCGGTGTAGAACCATATGTAGCAATCAGAGAAGTATCGACGACAAGTGGGGTGGAGACAGGTTTGGAGTCGAGCATGTTATGTTTGCTCAAAAGATCAATAACATATTTTTGTTGAGATAGTAACAACTTGTCGAAGTGGCCAAAACCTCAACTTCATAGAAGAAAGATAGCTCCTCAAGATCTTTTATGGATAATTTAGAGTCAAGTTGCTAGAAAATATTGTCGACAAGGGAGGGGTCACTTCCTATAATAATCAAATCGTCAACATAAGCCAAGTAATAGATGAGCGCATTACCGCAAGAGTAAACAAAGAGGGATGAGTCTGCACGGGATGTGACAAATCTGAGCAAGAAGATGCAAAGCACCTGCTACCAAGCTCATAGAGCTTGTTTTAGCCCATAAATAGCCTTATGTAAACGACAAACATGATGCCAATAGCGGGCATTTGGCATGCCCTGCTGTTGCGCCATATAGACCTCCTCCGTAAGATGCCCATTGAGAAAGGCATTGTTTACATCAAGTTGGCGAATTCCCCACTTGCGATTGAGTGCAATGTGAAGCATCAGTACGGATGGTGATGGGATTAATCACGAGACTTTCAATCTAGTGAAAATCAATGTTCGGTTGTTAGTGAAAGTCTTCAGCAACAAGGTGAGCTTGATACTATGCAATAGTGCCATCGAGATTTTGTTTGATGCAAAACACCCTTTTGTTGCCCACTACATTCTTCCTTGGTCTCGGGGGAACTAGAGTCTAGGTACTATTCCGGATGAGAGCATCATATTCTTCTTGCATCGCTTGAACCCACTTGGGATCCTGGAGAGCTCAGGTGATAGTGCAGGGTTCAATGATAGGTGGAATGGGGGTGGTGATGCCATATTTCGGGTTGGGTTTGAGGATGGCATTTTTAGAGCGGGTTTGCATGGGATGAAGGTTAAGTGGGGGAAAGGGAGAGGGACTAGTTGAGGGTGGGAAGGGGACCGGACCCAACAGGCCAGCAAATGGAAAAGGCTATTAGAATGGTGTAGGCAGGGTCGGAGAGGGGCAGTTCGACTGGAGAATGGGTGAGGTGGTGTTGATGAAGGGAGCAGTTCGAGTGAGCTCGGCGGTATGAGTAGGGGAGAAGTAGCTCGGTGGGAGAACGGGTGGGGTATTGGTGATGAAGAGGCTTGGTTGGGTGAGCTTGGCGGGTATGGAGTAGGGAAGGGGTCACGAAGGTTGTGTCTATTACCAGTGTGGTGGAGGTAGAGAGGGATGCTAACGGGAATACATTTTCCACAAACTTGACATGATGGGACACAAAGATTTTTTTGAGGGTAGGGTGAAAATAGAGAAAGGCACTTTGAGTGAGGGAGTAACCGAGAAAGACACAAGGATTGGATTTGGGATCGAGTTTGTGGGAAGAATAAGGAAGCAACCAAGGGAAACACAAATAACCAAAGACAAAGTTTGGACGGGTCAAGAGATTTGTTGAATAACTTTTCAAAGGAGGACCCAATGGAAAGACCAACTTTAGGCATTTTATTTATTAAATAAACAGTCGTAGCAAGTACATACAGTCGGAAGATGAGAGGGATGGATACCTGATGCATTAGAGTGAGATTCGTTTCGACAATATGTCGATGTCGGCGTTGAATACCCATTATGTTTAGGAGTGTAGTGAGATGGGTTATACCATGGGTCAAGAGAAAGGATTGAAGGGCTAAAAATTCACCCCCATTATCTGTGTAAAGTGTTTTAATGGGGGTGGTGAAATAGTTTTCAACAAGTTGCTTGAAGGAAACAAAGGTGGAATGAACATTCTATTTTCGATGTAACAAGTAAAGCCAGATATACTTGGTGTAGTGGTTAACAAAAATAACACAGTAGTTAAAACCATCAAAAGATAAGATGGGTGAGGTCCAAACATCAAAGAAAATGACATCAAGTTAAGAGGAAGAGATAATGCTTGATTTTGCAAAAGGTAACTTGAGGCTTTTATTAATATTATAGGAGGTACAAGAAAAGGAGCATAAATGGTCCTAGGGAAAGGAAATATACAAAACACTAAGAAATTTTCGAAAATGATAGGAGCTAAACTACCTACAAGGTTAAACTAGAATTAATCCCATTCGCACAAGTGTAGACGTCGTGGAATGGCAGTATAGGGATAAGTCAAGGTCATCCCACAAGGAGTTTGAATACCAAATACTGAATTAGGTCACCCTAATATTATCTAGGCTATGGATATTATGTCATTGCTCTAAATTAAACTAAGTGAAATAACTAACGACAATCTCTTTCTCAGGGTGAAGCACTAGGGTTTATGGTTTTACCTGACTACATTCCATGGTTTATGCGAATGTTGATGGTAAGGTGATCTTTTCTATGCACCAACCTCTCTCGAGCGTTGGGCACCTATCTTAAGAGCGGGTTTTATTGCATCTCTGCCTCTAACCCCTTAACTCTGAGATGCTCTAACCTACAATCCTTATTTACCACATACAAAACCATGATATCTCTATCCTATGATTGATTGTTTGATACCTTATTTAGTTCCCTAGAGTTCATCTTTTTTCGATCTCAAAGCCCTAGCCTAATACATGTCAAGAATGGCCAAGTATCAACATGTAATCAAATCATAAATAAGTTAACCAACAATTCCAAGAATTAAGCTAAATATATGAAAGATTAAAGTTCATCCATGGCGTGTAGTCAAAGTTACATCATAAACCCTAGCTTAGATGTTTAGAACATTATAAAATGAAGAAAATACAGATTAGAGTTCATAGTCATGAAAATAGAATAAGAAAATCTAGATGAGATGCCACGAATTCAATCCTCTCAAGCCTTGCACTGCAATCGCCTTTCCTCCTCCTCTTCTCCCTTGAAAAAGCCCATTTTTTATGTCTCCCGAGGTCCAATTTATATCCCCCATGAAATCCACTCGAATGGGCCTTGAAATAGATCAAATTAAGGCTCATTTTCACCGCCTATGCAGGTTTGTGGCTCTTGCACGCAGGTGCGTGGGAAAGCACCAAAAAAACTGCTCCTCAAGCACGTAGGTGCGTAGGGTTCACGTAGGTGCGTGGCCCCCTATGCTGCTTCATTTCTTCATGCCTTTGCACGACCATAACTCTCTCACCCGAACTCCGAATTGCACGTTCTTGTTTTCTACAGAAAGCTCTTGAAGTCAGGAATCTATAAACACTAAGAAAATTTCCATTAGATTTCATTTTCTAGGTTTAAAATACAATAGATAATATGGTTCATTTTAACTCTCTTGATTTGCTTCGCTGTTTTGTTCCCGACTTCTCGAGATGTATATCTCCCTTGTTCGGATTCAGATTAGTGAATATTGGTCTTGTTGGAAAAATTTTAAAGTCCTAGAATGTAGTTTTGGGTAGTTAGAGCCATTGATCTCCCATTTGACACCCTAGGCGGCGGGCGTGCGAGCCACTCCATATAAATCCTAGCCGTTACCTCTAGCAGTAGAAATCCTGTGAAGCGAGAGTCATTATTGCTTGCTTAAACCTCCTATAAAAATTTTTCTTTTAATTTATAACTTGGGATTTGGTAAAAATCTTAGCAGCGGAAAAACCGACATGGCGAACATAGTCTAAATTCCAAATCCACCTTGCCCATCCAAATTTACACTATATCAAACATGGCAACTTGACATACCAACACATTCCCATCATACTAAACTATGTACATACATATGTTCCATATACAAATTCAAAGTATGTTCTTACAAAATATTATTAATACGACTTAAAGGCGATGTCGGGACCAATCTATTGTGCTCCAGTGTCTTGCGATACTGTACACGGAAAATAGTTTTTAAAATGAAAATAATAGGCTAAATGAGCTCCGATAGTGTCTCTTTTGTAAAATGTTTTTCTTTTACGGAAAACATCTCAAAACTGTAAAACTTTCTTTTACAAATATTTTCCAGAAACTTTACTTTGCTTTTCTTGCTTTAAAAGTTTTAAAAACTTTTCTTTGCTTGCTTGCTTTTATACTTGCTTGCTTTGTTTTGCTTTTCTTTAAAAGCTTGTAAAACTCTTATTGCTTGCTTGTTTGGAAGTTTATAAAACTTCTCATAATTTTCTCTTTCTTGCTTTATCTTGTTTGAAAAGTTTGCCAAAACCTTTCACAAACCATTGATTAAAGTTTCTCAAAACTTTTTTCATAAAAACGAGGAGCCTTGGCTCAACCGCATGCTTTGAAAATAAAACCCCGGGAGCTTGGCTCCAATTGGTTTTGAAATCTCAGCGGGAGCTGGGCTCAACCATTTTGCTTTAAAACTCCAGGAAGCACAGGCGGCCGAGGAACCAATGGTTGATTTTCAAAGCGCATATCATGTTTAAACAACAACCAGGCCTATTTTTGCTATTCCCTAGTGACTGGGAACGTGCTTTCGACCGTGCGGTGGAAGGACCGCTTTGTCCACGCGTCACCTTTTTCGTGAATATGGTGGAATTGACCTCGTGTATCGCCATCACCATAATTTAGTTAGAGGCTCATAACCTTATATACTCTTATGCGATGCCCACGGTCTCCTTTAAATGCATGATGTATGTCCTAAGTTTGCGGACCCGAGGAAAAACTGGTCATGTATGAAATCCTAACACCACTTGGGTGCCGTGCAGATACCTTGACCCGGTTTGCTTGCTTAGAACTAGGGAAGGCCTTGTTTTCGCAAACTTTCTTTGCTTGCTTGCTTGCTTGCTTGCTCTTTGTAAAAATGGTTTTACACTTTGAAACCATTTGCTTGCTTGCTTACTTGAAAAATGGTTTAATTATTCAAAACCATTTACTTACTTTCTTGCTTGCTTAATTATGGTTTTACAATTTAAAACCAATGCTTTCTTTTCAAAAATGGTTTAACTCAAAACCATTTGCTTGCTTTCTAATTCATTGCTTGCTTCTTGAAAATGGTTTGAACTCAAAACCATGAAATACAGTGTAAAGCAATTTGTAATAATAATAATAATAATACACTAGTATTTGGAAAATGAGTTTAAAAACGCTCCACTTCTTTGCTTAGCAACCTGTGTTCCACACTTATCCCACCTTTACTTTTAACCTACAACTCAAACGAATACGACGCACATAATCGCATAACCCAGCATTACTTCTAGAATTAATTCACACTATTATACTCTTTTAAACTAAGGTGCTAAGGTTCTATTCCAACTGGAATCACCCAATTCCAGACACGAAACTCAAGTTCGTCTGAAACAGCCCGGACTACTCTATGTCCAAAGCTGATGCAGGAATTAGGCTTGTACATGGCCCCACTTTGGAGTGAATTTTGGGCACTTAGGTCAGGAATTGACGATTCCTATTTCTTTAGGTTTGGTTCTCCTTGAAGTCTAGTTTAAGCAGCCACTTGAATCACTCAAATCGGATAAGAAATGAGCAAGTTATAGCCAAAATAAGAAAACAGGTCAAAATAGGAAAAACAGAGCAGGGTGTACCGGTACACCAGCATTCGTAATACTTGACCCACTTTTGTACGGTGGGGTGTCTTAGATGCACTCTGTTCATGTACCACCTTCAAAATTTTGCCCTAGATTTGTTCTTCCCACTTTTGAGTGCCAATTCACTCCATACAACTTCTATAATTCTTAATACCTCAAAAACCAACTTGGAATTCATCTAAAAACAATTCCACAACACTTAAATTGGTGCTATGGGACCTCAAACCTCAAAACCTTAGGTGGAAATCCAAGAACTCAACCTAGGTCCACCAATTCTTTAAAAACCACATAATTTTCTGATGATTCCATGTTTGTTTTTCTCCCCAATTGGGGTTTACCCATAACTAACCATTCAAAAGGCTTAAATATTATGCTGCACCATTCTGCCAAGAGCATCTAATCTCCTTACCAAAGTCCTAGAAATCCAATACATTTGATTCTAAGACAACAACATACCTGATTTTTGGGCCTCTCCTCTTCCTTCTTCCTCCTCTCTTCCTCTTCTTGCTCTCACTTTCTCCTCCTACGGGTTTGCTAGGGCAAACTTTTGAGACCAAATGAATTTTGGCTTTTATTTCCCATTTTTATATTTTCCACTTTCCCTAAATTGAAAATTGCCCTCATCTCTTTAATTTTGCAATACCAACTTTTGAAATTCCTACTATGGCCCATCTCTACTTGATTATGATTTCCATCCTTTTTGTAGTAGCCATTTGTACCTTGGTTTTAATACCACAAATTCCGGGTTCCATAACCTTTCATTTCCTACTTTAGTCTCCAAAATATTTCAGTGTGACACTTGGTACTCTTATACACCCCTACAGTGTCATGTACTGTAGACTCTCTCAGGACGGGGTGTTACACCATTAATACAGGAAAATTGAAAGGTCAGATCTGCTATGATATGTTTGCTGATTTTCTACTTTTTCGTTTTGTCTTTGCTCCAAATTCGCACAATTCCGCCAAATGGATGAACTAATCATAAATATGAACATTTAGAGCATTAGGGCACTTATTTAACTTAAAAATGTTACTAAATACTAATTAGAACTTAGGGTTTTAATGAGTGTTTTATATACTCATCACACCCCCAAACTTAAATTCTTGCTTGTCCCCAAGCAAGAGATTAACTCAAAACAAAAAAAAAATTGAAAATGACACAAACTAACAAACAATGAGATAAGTATGATAACATGATGCAAAATGGAAGAGTCACTATGAACATAATTTATCAATATTAGCATTTTCAACCAAAGTTTAAGATCCTTAAACTTTTAAATTCTCTAAGGAACATGGCCAAGCAAAGCATGGCAAGCAAAGATAGTCAACCCCCCAAGTCCTCAATGACTTTTCCCAAGGAGTCTAAGTATAGGAGACAACATGATCTCGAGTGTATAGTAAGGTCCTAGTACCCCAAAAATTAAGCTCAACTCACCTATTCGGAAAAAGCTAACTAAGAAAGGATAGGAATGCATCCTTTTTATTCATACCTAAAACATCTAAAGATTACTTAAATACCTAAAAATGAAAGAAAACTAGTGCCAAGAAGTTTTACATTAGTGTTCTTGTAGCGAGGATCCATTGGTGACTCCCCACCAATTGGTTAAGGGCACTAGGCATTAAATTCCCTACAAACTTCAACCCAAACACTTAACCAAACTTAAGGGCCCTAGGTTGTGAGAAGGATCCATCTTCTGTCTCATGTAGCGGGCAGTGAAGTCAATGACTCCCGACCAGTTAGCTCACAACATTAGGCTTTGAAAGGCCTCTTAGATTGTGCTTGGGATTCCGATTGGATGATCCCACTTATTCTTATTCAATTACTTATTTTTGACATTTTTTTTTTGGGATTTTTTTTTGTTTTGTTGGGGCTCAATGGCAATCCTCTTTTGATTAGGTGTCCCATCACTTAGGTGGCTATAATCCGCTAAGGTTAGTTGAATTCAAGGTAAAAGGGTTCGGGACCAAGGTATACAAGGGAGACCAAAAGTGTGAGTGTGATAGATTCCTTGAAAACTAGTTTCTTGAAGCACAAGGGAGGTGACTAAGCTAAGTCACCCATACCAAGCAAGCACACAATTCCAGATCATTTAAAAACCTAAGGGTCCAATCCATTTTACTATTGCCCTTTTTCAAATGTTTGTGTTCAAAATGACCTTCTACTAGCAAACAAGGCATCAAACTCACTCATACGAGACACGAAACAAACAAAAGAAAGAAAGAAAAGCGCATGAAAATAACAACCAAACAACTAAATGGTTTTTTTTATTTATTTTTAAGCTATAACATGCATGATAAACAAATAAACACTAACTAGGATAATAACCATAACCCTAAACTTAGGATATCAGTGTCCTCAATGATGTGTGGAAAATATAAAAGTAATGCATAGGGTATGGGGACTCCCCTGGTAATCATGGTGGTGAGTGGTGAGTGATGAGGGGGATCCTACCATGGGGGCAGGACTTGAGGCTGGTACAACCCTACGTAAGCACGGCAGACCCGACCCGCAGCCATCGCCTCTTGATGAGGCATCGAGGCCCTCTATGTTTCTACAACAATATCTACCTATGGTCGGTAATGCCTAAGCCCATCAAACAGACGATCGTGTATGCAAGAGGTGGTCAAGAATAAAGCATGTCTACGCGGTTCTAGAGAATTTCGGTGGAGTCAAGCCATGCACATAATCTAGGAGGTAATTTCAGAAGGACCCCCGTCTCCACGGCCGTATGAAGGTTCAACTGGCATTTCCTCTTTAGAACTTTATGCATGCCTTGAGTTATAAGCACCCTCTGGAGTTTCTATTTGTCTTTTTCCCCTCAATGTCATCTCACTTAAAGGGAGCATGGGTTGTATCCTCTCTTCATTGGATCCTACCATTACCTTGTGTCAGAAACATACGCAAAGAATCAAAGCTGGGCGCCTAAAGGTTTTTGTGCATCGTGCACTGATATTACTCAAAATGTCTTCTTCTATCATTCTTCCAACATCAAAGTAAATGTTCTTTACTATGGTGTATATGCGAATGGCTTTAGCTTTTGTTACCTCAGAAATATTACCAGAGGGGTGGAGGTTATGTGCTATAAAAATATGCCATAGTTTTGCCATCCATGTCAACATAGAATTTTGGAACTTCACTACTTGAGCGGAGGCATTGGTCTTCATAATCCCTTGACCATCAGTGAGGAAGGATATGATGTCATCACAATCTGGACATCTCTAGAGAACATCAAAGGCTGAATCATCTACCTCTTGTAGTCCATAGAAAGTGCTATTGGTGTCCCTTCGAAATGAGACCCATTTGCCTCTCACAAACACTCTTCTATCCCTATGCTCGGGAAGGTTTGCATAGAATTCCCTTACTAGTGTAGCAATGGCTGGTTGGTGTGGCTTGAAAAAGGTTCCTCACCCTTTACTTTGAATCACTTGTGCCAATTCCGAAGGAGGTCTTAGGAATCCTCTTTCCATGATGAAATGTTTTGGTTTTCATGGTAGCATGAAAATTCGTAGCACATTAAAGTGTGACAAACTTGTCTTCATCTTCTTCGAGTTGGGTCGACGTAGAATGGCCACGAATACTAGGGAGACTTTTCTTTTTCTTTGGTGCCATAATCTGATGCAAGATCACTTCTCAATTAAGCCTCAAGTTGTAGTACTTTAATTCTCAAACAAATAAGCCTTCTAAATGAACCTCAACTCATTGAGGCATTGCATCAAACATTTGGTGGGCACTTGGTGATGAGCCTTCGTAAATGTTAGTCATATCATGGAAAAATCAAAGGAATGGAGAGAGTCCCAATATCCAAGGTAATGCCGACGAGATGCATCAATTTCCTATAATTATGAATAATTTCGTCATCTCTGGCCGCCATCGAAGTTAAGAAATGGCCCAAGTAATCGGTCAGGACGCCGTCGCTGAAGTCTTTATTGCTTCACCTTAGTCCACCAAAGAGGTTAGCTTAATCTTTTCCTTCTTTAATTTTACAATCAATACTCTAATACGTTCTTTGTGAGCATCATAATTAGCTCATAGCTCACTCAACCGCTGCATACCTTGTTTCGAAAGTTGCTTGCCTACCGTCTTCCTATCTCTTTAAGGCATATAATTTGTAGGAAATCTCCATGTTGGATTTCAAAGCACGATCCAAGGCAGGGAAAACAGAAGAAGTCTGAGTTAAAACCTTTAAAATGAAAATCTTGGACTAAGGCACTTTAGAGGTTGATGCTAACATCACTAGAGCTACACAAAAAGCATCCTTCTGGCTGGTAGACAGAGAAAGCAGGTTCAAGCCAAGAAAATGGATCACAATAGAGCGAGCTACAACTAAGTTTGAATCACTAGGAGGACGTAATAAGGACTAGGGGGCAGGAGTAGTTTAGTCCTGGAAAGATAAGTCTAAAGACAAATCCGTCTTCGCCTCTATCTGGAAAGACATAAGATCATCAAAGGGCATTGTACATAGAGAATGCCCAACATAAAGTCCCAAAGTCTTGTAAGAGGCAGGTTCCCCGTCCAAAAGTTCTAGAAAATATGCAAAGAACCACATCTGTACAAACCATAAGGCACCACCAACTTTATGGTAAGGCTCATCAAATGATTTACTCATGTCCGATAAACGAGGCTTAAGAGAAGTGCCTACAGAAGGTCGACGAGTAAGTGTCTTCACCAATAATAAGTACTCCATGGAGGGTTTTCCAGAGCTGGGAAGAAACACATATCAGCTTAGGAGAACCCATAAAAACTCAACATGCTCAACCGTCAATGGAACCCTAGTGACGTCATGCCATTTTCGGATAATGGCAGAGTATGAAGTTTAAGTGGTAGAGGAAACCTCTTTAGTCGAGAGAGAAGAGTCCCAAATATCAAGCGTACTTAAAGGTACCGACACCCTGACAGGTAGGCCTCGAGAATGGTGCACATCTCTCAATGTGATGGAACAAGGCCAAAAGGGGCGAGGAAATAATTAATACTTTTGACTCAGACTTCAAGGTAACACTCCATCAACTCCACGTTATGAAGTGTTTACGCGGGTAAGATGAATGAATCGCTCAATCCCCAATGCTATCCAAAGTCCTCTGAAATGTGGGGACAACCTAGTAATCCATGCACCCATCCATCTGAAGCCCTTGGCCATGATTTGGTTAGGTTTACCATAGGTTGTAGCTTCTTTCCAAGAAGTAGTTTGGTCCCTGATCTCAATGGGCAAGGGAAACTAGGTGGAGAAGAAGATGTTTCTCCAAGAGAATGTGTGAACTCTGGCCCAAGTAAAGGGGGAAGAATATTACCGCAAAGCAAAAAATGATGTCAAAGCTAGCACATATTAAGGAAGAAAGAGCACAAATTTGGATTACCTCGATGAAGATGGAATTGAGCTAGAAGCTATAGAACCAGCATAAGAAGCTCATAAAGAAATAAACACAAGAAAGTTACAGTCATGATAAGGGTTTAAATCTCAGGCTGCAAGGCCGAGAAATAATCAACAAGGTAGAAACCTATATAGTAGAAAGCTACCTTTAAGTCGGTTCCACTGGTAGACAAAGCGAAATTCTTTGGCGATACACGACCTACAATCTACCAAAGAAAAAGCTCAAGTTTAGGTGAAAGGTCACGACACCCGAGGTTGTTGAAAATCATTCAATATGCACTCAAGAAAAGTTTGAAATAGTAAACGACTTTAAAGAATTTTTTTTGAAGGTGTATTTTTGACTCTGTTTAGAGTCTACACCTAAGAAAATTTTTGCAATAAGCCATATAGCTTCAGAGAAATTTTTTCGAAGCGTGTACTCATAATTATTTTCAAAATATACATCCCGAAAAAGTTTAAAAAGAGTCAAATGACTTCAAAGAAATTTTTTCGAATGTGTATTTTTGACTCTTTTCAGAGCCTACACCTAAGAAAATTTTCGTAGTAATCTAAACAACTTTAGATAATTTTTTCTAAAGGTGTACTCATGATTATTTTCAAAATATATACCTCGAAAAATATTCAAAACAGCCAAACGGCTTCAAATAATTTTTTTGAAGATGTATTTTTTACTCTTTTCAAAGTCTGCACCTAACAAAATTTTCGAAATAAGCCGAAAAACTTAAAGGATTTTTTTCTAAGGGTGTACTTATTATTATTTTAAAAAATATACATCTCGGAAAATGTTTGAAACAGCCAAATGACTTCAAATAATTTTTTTCAAATGTGTATTCTCGACTCTTTTCAGAGTCTACACCTAAGAATTTTTTTTAAATAAGCCGAAAAGCTTCAAAGAATTTTTATTCTAAGGGCGTACTTATGATTATTTTCAAAATATACACCCCGGGAAAAGTTTGAAATAGTCAAATGGCTTCAAAGAATTTTTACGTAGGTGTATTATTGACTTTTTTCAAAGTCCGCACCTAAGAAAATTTTCGAAATAAGTCGAAAAGCTTCAAGTAATTTTTCTAAGAGATTAATGCTTGTATTATTTTAAAAATATACCTGCTTGCAAGGTTTGAAACAATGACGATTCAAGAAAGTTTTTCAAAGGTGTATTTATGACTCTTTCCAAAGTTGGCACCTAAGAAAACTTTCGTAATAAGCCGAAAAGGTTCAATGAATTTTTTCGAAGGTGTATTCATGGTTATTTTTCAAAATATACATGCTAGAAAAGGTTCAAAACAAATAGAAATGTTCAAAAACAATTTCAAGAATGCATTCAAGATTCTTCTTCAAAAAAATTTGTACTTTGGAAAAGTTTCAAACATCAAGGAACAATTTCAATTTTTTTTCTCATAAAAGAAAGCTCGGGAATCGTCTAAAACATGTTTCATCAAGAAGAAATTTGAAATCAAGAAACTCATTATCAAGGAAAGTAGAAAAGATTTTATTTTTACTTACCAACAATTTTTTCTTCTCCACGAATGGTGAGCGGACGAATTGTAGTGAAGATCGAAGGGGAAAAATCAAGTCTTGAAACGGCTACAGCCGACGACGGAAGGTAGCATTCGCTGGCAACTAGGGAAGCACGAGGATCCTTATAGGTGTGGTCGCCGACGCGACGATCGTTGATGACTTCAGCTCTAGTAGCAACTCGACGTTCTTCTTCGGTGATGGAAGATTCTTCTGCAATGCGAGTAGATCATGCAGATTCGATGAAGCGAGCAGCGTCTAAAGACATTAACAGCAAGCAGTGATTGACAAGTGAAGACGGCCACAATTGACGATATTAGGAATAGCAGCAAGCGTTGGTGGCGGAGGTATTAATTTCAGAGTCAACGACTTCGGCTTTAACAACAATGTCGTCGATTGGAATCGAAGCGACGAACAATGCAACAATAGCGACTTTAACAATGTCGGCATCGGTAGCATCGTCGACGAAAATTGCAACAACAACGATAAAAATTACAGTAGAGGCATCGGAAGAGACAATGACGGTGGGAAGGGTGAGGAAGAAGATAAAAAAAGGTAAAGTAAAAATGTCTCATTTCTCTAAACAAGTGGGGTTTGTTTTAGAAAGATAAAATAAATTCTTTTTGGGAAGAAAAGAAGGAAATCCTAAGTTGCTTGGAGGAGAAGTCAAATGGATATTCTTTGGAAAAACAATATCTTTTGGTAGAGAAAGAACAAAAGTTGGAGGTTTAACTTGATGATGGAGGGAGTTTTTCTTGGATAATTAATAATTGCTTCTTTATTTGATCTAACTTTGCTTGTTCTTGGCGTTTGAACTTCACATCACGAGCTAAAAGCATTTTGGGTTTCATGGTTGGAAGGAAGCCTAGAGGAATATTTTTTGGGGCTTTGACACATACAATATGGCCTATGGGCCTGATGTATGAGTGGGATGGGGGGTGGGTTGTGGGCGGGGAGCACATTGTTTCCATCAAGAGTGAAAATTTTGCCTAATTCGATAATGATTTAGGCTGTGAGCAGTGAATAAAGAAGTTGAAAAGAAATGGGCCCAGATCTATTTATACAAGCCCATAGAAGAAGTCTAGAGATATTTCTAGATTATTTTTTTGAATTTTGGAAGTCAATCGAAGCATTATCAAATGTGGAAGAGAAGTGGGTAGTTATGTGCTGATGTGGAATATTCTTGGGGAATAAGTCTCCATTATGGAGACGTGGAAGAATTCTTAAGGATCAAGACTCCACAATGGAGACATGGAGGAATTCTTGAGGAACAAAATTTCTTGATGGAAGACATGGGCAGTTACTTTAGAAAGTGGAGAGAGTGGAGAAATACAGACTTGGGCAACAAGTCTTCTACATCTATAAAAGGAGCAAAGAAGGATGAATAATGGAGAACCAATCAACCAATCAATCAATCGACTCAATGTCAATTGCAAATCCTAGCTTTTCAACAAGCTTTCAATCTAGCTGCCGCCAAGTTTATGGAAAATTTCCAGTAGTGTTATTTCATTCATTCATAGTGAAATCCAATATTTTCTCTAGCAATTCTAACATTCTGGTTGCAAGTTCTATTCAAATTTTTTTTATCAATTTTCTAGCATAATATTGTTTTCACAGTGAAATCCAATGTTTACTTTGGCAATTCCAGCATTTTGGTTGCAAGTACTATTCAAGTCTATCAACTTTCAGCACCGTGTTATTTCATTCATTCTTAAAGAAATCTAACATTTTTCTTTAATAATTAATTCTTGCATTATTTCCATTCGGCGTTTTCCACTTTGATTATGGGGAACTTTCTAGGGAACTAGAGAACCTACATAGCTCGATTAGAAGTTTGATCCTAGAGTCATTCCAATTTGGAAACACTTTAATTTTTTGGCACGCCCGTACACTTATATTTTGTATGTTTCGTATGAGACTAAAAAATCACTACAACAAATTTGAATAAATATATGATATAAGTATAATAAGGTATTTTTCTTTAAAATCCAAACATAAAATTAATTTTGTTTCCAAGATAACAAGTATAGTAAAATTATTAAATTAGATTTAGGTTAGACTCAGGCTATTTGAGCCTTACCTTGAACCAACCCAAATTGAGTTCCAAGAAAAAAAATAAAAAATAAAAAATAAAAGAACACCTTCATAAAAAATATTAGCTCCAAATTTGGCAAATATTAGATTGAGATAAGATTATTTCGAGCAAACATGTTCAAACTGCACCCTTGATTTGGCCTTTCCTCTTTACCTTTTACTATGCAAATGCTAATGGTATCCTTTCCAATTTCACTTCCTAGAGTAGTTTTCTATGAAGTTAACTGCTCACCCATTAACTTTAATAAATGTTTTTCTTTTGATTTAATCAAGAAAAACTCTAACCTTTTTTTCTTTACTTCTCTTCTAGTCATTCATCTTTCTTAAGAAATTAGGGGTGATTATTGACTATTTTTAGCCTAAAATCACTATTCTATAGGTCTTTCAACCTTTAATCAATTTATTTCTTAATAAAATGGTTATTCCACATAAATCTGGGTTTTATTCGATGGCCAGTGTTGCAAAACTTAAGTAATAGGTATTCTAATAACTATAGTATTATTTTTTCAAAAAAAAAAAACCATAGTATTATCAAATTTATAGGTTTTAAACCAATTTATTATGCTATTAACGTGGGTGATGTTTCATCCTATATTATTTTTAGCGAATTTTATTTGTGTTTCTATCAATATATTGCTAGTTTGAATCAATAAAATTGTTTTTGTTTATTTTCAATATATATATATATATATATATATATATATATATATATATATATATATATATATATAGATGCAACAAAACACGTTATGGATTCCATATTAATTAACTCACGGATGCTTGGTGTCAAGATTGGAAAGGAAGATATAAAGAGTCAAGATTAGAAAAGGAAGATAAAAAGAAACATATCCTCATCATATAACATAATTCAAAGGGAGAACTTTGTCATGACCCAGAATATTTATAGGGATATTCTTAAAAGCTTTCCTTATTGTGACACCCCAAATCCGGGGGTTACGTTTGACAACCAGTCGGCCATTAGAATTTAATAGTTTGGATGACCAGATACCACCTTTGTTGTGTCCCATTTATCAGGATCCATATTTTCACAAAAAATCGGGCAGAGTCTCCTTAGTTCGGGGAGCTCTACCCAACATACAATATGTGTAACAATATAATCATAACCCATCCAAGGTCTCAACAGAAGTAGTATTGACCCCACAGGGTCCATATGTCCATATCCCCAATATACATCCCTTTACTGGGACCCATTCATTCACATTTAAATCTAAAATAAGAAAATAAAGCGGCTTAGTGCGGCAATTCCCGATCATGACCCTCTTTCCATATTTACATACCCGACTATTGATACAATAGTCCAAAATAATTTAATTACAATTCTTTTTACATAAAATACTTTTTATAAAAGTATTGTCAAGGCCACATGTTGGCCTTCTTCACAATCACGGCCTCATCGGAGCGCTGTCTCTTTATACACCTGTTGTACTTGAAAGAGGGGGGGTCCTATAACGGGTGAGCAATGCCCAGTAGAAAAATTATCTTATAAGAGCTACTCACTTTAAATCTTGCTGTGAAATAGGCGTCACATAAAAAACGATTCTTATTCCATATAAATACTACAATCCTATATGGAATGTTCTGTGTCATGCATGAGATGAGACTCCTCATGCCCACAACCCGAGTCCTGACAGACTCCCTCTCACTTGCAACACCAAGTGTGAAAAACCAGGTGTTTCACCTAATGACTTAAACCATTGGATATGTAAAACCCAAGAAAATTTCATTTTTTTTGAAAAAGGGTAAAATGGTAATTTTATTAAAATATACAGGCTAAAACCTGGAAATTTTCTAGATCTCTGATGACGAAACAGAGACTTCACCATTGAAATCATCTCGCAAAATCTAGCTATCCACGTCGAATTATGAGACAATCGGAATTTCATATTTTTCAAGGCGTACGATGTCGGATGACACATGGCATGGATTAGGGGATGCCATATGGCACCCTAAGAAAGTGACACTTGGCAAAGCCATGTGGTTCACTTGATGGTGTGGCTCTCATTAAGCCACATGTTGTATGATGTCATAAAGGAAATAATGAAATAAGAAATTAAGGGAGAAAAACAAGGGCCACACAAATGGCATGAATCAATGAGGAGGAAACTTCCTCCTTTGATCCATACGGTCAATGTTGCTCCAAAAAGGGAGGAGAAAATGAGAAAAAAAGAAGGAGAAAAAGAAATGATGGGAAATGAGATGAGAAAAGGAAAAGAAAAGAAAAGCAAAAAGGAAGACAAGGAAAGAACAAAAGAAAAGGAAAACAGTTCATAGGAGAGAACAGAGAAAGGAAAGGAAAGGAGAAAACGAAAAAAAAAAACATTATAAAAGGAAAAGAAAGGAGGAACAAAGAGTGTGTGGAGAAAGAAGAAAAAAAGAAAAAAAAACAAAGTTGTCCAAATTTTTTTATAGTGTTCCAAGCTACGAGTTAAAGTAGCACGAAATTAAAGTTGGTTTACTCGGCGAGGCTCACGGTAGGTACTAAGACGGAGGATTAGATGCTTCACGCGGCCACAGAAGGTGGGGGTTTCTCCTACGCCCGGTTCCGCTTTTCATTTAAGGAGCCGTAAGTAATTCGTGTGGGTTAGAACCGACCATAGGACTGAGTTTTCGGTCATGAGACTGTTTTTTGGAAAATCCGGGACTGAGTTTTGAAGGTCGGTATCCGGGCCGATTTTGGTGCGGGACTGTTGGAAAATGCATGTTGGACTTTGTTGTGGCCGGTTTTCGGATCGTGCATGATGGGTTTTGAGATTGGTTTTGATTCCGAGGCTGCTGTCCAGAACTGGTAAAATTGATAAAATTGGAAAAAAAAAAAAATTTTAGTGTTGGGGGGTTGCCCGTAGCCATGGGTGATCGATCCGAATGATTTGGCTATTATGGATTTATAGTGAAATTGTTTTTTGAGGCAAGTTTTGGGCCAGGAGTTCGGCCAAATTTAGCCATTAAACGAGAGACTAAAATTTATGGACTAAGTCTAGATTTTTTTATTATGGCCGGTAATGGTTATTTTATGTGAAGTGTTTTTTTTTTTTTTGTGTTATTGTTGGCAATTTAATAACATGCTGAATACGTGTAAGATATGTTATACATGTGTATTTAAATGTATTAACATAATGAATGTGAATTATATATGTTCACATGGTACTTGGCATGAAGTACGATTGAGTAGAATGTTCCATGTAGTGTACATCATACATGTAACATGAGAACCTCGGAATTAGCATTGCATATGCAATGTGGACATCACATTATGTCAGCGTGGTGTGCATGGCGCGTCCCATCATCATTGTTGATGAATGGGTAGTGAGCACATACTTTGGATGATGTCCAATAGATGTCTCACGGTTTAAAACAAAAAAATAAATAAATATAAATAATGTGTGTTGGGCGGAGCAAGAAGGGGATTGTTAACCCCCTCAGGTGAAAAGCCTAGAACATGAGTGTAAGAGACCCGCGGTGTGATCCGAAAAGTTCTGTAACATGAGTGGAAGAGACCTGTGGTGTGATCCGAAAAGTTCTGTTGCCCAAAGAAGACACAAGGTCACGTTTATCACACTGAATTCGGGTTGTGTGATAGGAGTCGGGATTGACTCGGGATTGGTTGCCCATTAGCACTTGCATTAGGTAATGGAGATGGTGAGGACTCGATACATGGGTCATTAGTAATACCAGTGACGATTTTCACACTTGGCATATGCATGTGTGAGGGAGTTGGTGAGTGACTCGGGATATGGGCATGATGACATTTCATGCATGGCATATGACATTTATGTAGACATTTGACTTGGATGTGTGTTTGTTGTGCGACCATTGCATGTGCACTTAGATTTAGGAGTAAAATTGGTAGAGTCATTCTCACTGGCTTACTCATCTTATCGTAACTCTTCAGACAGGTCCGTGTGAAAGAAGCCAATTCGCATATGGGACCGCATGCGGGATGAGAGCCGGATGAGGCTTTGTTTTGTTTGTTTTCATGTATTATATTCGAGCACAACATGTAAACCTTTTTGTTGTATAAAAGGACTATTGGTTAAATAGTCTATCATATATTTTTGAATATTTGGAAATTAAATATGCAAGAATGAGTCACAATATATGAGACAAATGAGTGTGATATCGGGACACCCGATATCCACAGGTTTTTGTAGGTTGACGGGTTGTCAACGGGACCCTCGGGATAGGGGTGTCACAGGATAACCCTTTAATTTTCATTTATCAAATCCCGTGTGTTATTCATTTGTGGGCCACAAATTTTCGGGTTCTCACCGTAGGATGCCGCACACCTATTCAACATTTTTTTACGGGCTTTCACCGACGGTTTTATGTCTAAACCATAATTGCCTTAATTGGTGTGGGATCTATTCCATTCATACACCCAAACACACGTGGATTTTATATTTATTATTGTTTTATACAACCGTGAGTTCGGCTGACATGGTCCTTACTGAAGTTATCACACATCTACCAAGAATGGTGAATAACATTATAATGCACCAACACCTGACTCGACACGATGTGACTATGCATATGAAATGAAAATATGCCATTTCATGCCATGTCATGTTACATGCACAATAAGAGCTACATGAAACATTTATAAATCTCGGATAATTATATTTTCTACATATAATTTCCATTTATCACCATTTCCATGTTCATACATCATTCAAGCACATATTAACATAAATTTTACACACAACAACATGTTATTTAATATTGTACAACAATAACATTACAAACGACTCCAAATCTCGTACTCCATAAAACAGTGGCACCTCTCGTCCCTTAATCCGCTCATCATCGACTACTATGATACCAAAACACACCACAAAACCCGAAGACATCAGTCCTGGGATCAAAACCAAACCCCAACCCAGTCCCGGACTGCCCGAAAATAGTTCCTGTAAATCTCGCTTTGGACTGCCTGTAAACATTTAGAAATTCAACCCGAACCGTCCGAAAAACAACTCAAATTCACTGGGATCGTCCGAAAAACACCGAAATTCCTACACTCGCCCAAAACTTTGGGACTGAAATTTACGGCTTCTAAGAAAACCTCAAGCCATTAAATGGCCTTTTAGACTAGAAATAACACAAGTTGGAAAATTTCCTACCTTATGGAGTTTAACGAAACTCTAAGATTTTGGTACCCACGCGTAATTCTCGATGCGTGGACCAACTTTGTCTTTTGCTCCGATGAAAACGTATGGTCTAATTTTCGTAAATCTGAGAGAGAAGTGAAGAAAAGAAAGAAATTTTTTTTCACTCTCTCTCCTCTCGCTCTCCCCTCTCTCTCCCTCTCTCTCCCTTCCTTTTAGACCTTCAATCTTTTAATTTTTTTTATTTTTATTATTTTTATTATTATTATTATTTTTATTATTATTTTTATTTTTATTATTATTATTATTATTATTATTATTATTTTATATTTTCCATTATTTCCTCCACTTGACACTTGGTTCAATGTGAGCCGCATTTGGTTCAATGTGAGCCATTCACATTAATGCACCACATGTCATGCCATGTGTCACTCGACACTCGACAATTTAAAAACATGAAATTCGACTGCCTCAAATTCGACGAATTTAATGGGTAATCTAGGTTTTCCATACAAATTTAACGGGGAAGTCCGTTTCGTCATTTGAGATCTAAAATTTTTTCGGTTTTCAATCGAAATTATCATTTTACCGTTTTTCAGAAAAATTGATTTTTTCCTGGGTTTTACACTTATTATATAAGAAAACCTAATATTATAATAATAGAACAAATAAGAATTATCCTATAAAAATGAATTAATACTAAATAGGAATTTGAGACTTATTCTAACAGTAAGTGACAATAAGTGTATCTAAATCCATTGAAACAAAATAGAATGGTGTAAGACCCGAGAAAATTCTAATTTTCTGAAAAAGGGTAAAATGGTAATTTCGATCAAAATCCAGAATTTTTCTAGATCTCGATGATGAAACGGACTTCACCGTTGGAATCGTCTCGCGAAATCTAGCTACTCATGTCAAATTCTCCCATCGACCAGAGTCGACTTCACGTTTTCGAGGCAACGGGGTAGGGCTGGGACACTCGACATACATTTTGGGTGTCTCAAGAGGTGCCAAAAGGCCATGCGATATCAATAAACACGGTACCAAGCAGGGCTATGGGTGGACACATGGCATGATGCCATTTGATGAAAATCCCAAATTAGAGGAATAAGTGGATAAGGAAATCCTATGAGCCAATAGTAGGTTGACATGTGGCAAGAGAAAAGACAATTCTCTTGACCCATGCTTGACCAACTAGTTTGGGAGAGGAGATAGCAAACCGAGAAAAGGAGAGAGAAAAAGAGAGGGTTTTTGGAGAAAGAGTGTCTAACTTATCTCTAGAATTCCCGGTGATCGAACTATTGAATCTTCGCGAGCCAAGAGACAAAGTTGCTCCCCACGGTAAGAGCCACGCGTGGATACCGGTTTTACGAAGTTTTGACAAACTCCGGAAGGTAGGGGTTTTCTCCTACTTGGTTATTCCTTGTTTAAAAATCCATAATATGGTTTTGGATGTTGTGAGGCTGGAAATGGCCATGGATTTTGGTTCCAAAGAAGTGGAACCGATGCTTGATGAAGGGGGGCTGTCCATGGACAGCCCACGGACTGATTTGGGACTGTTAAAAACAGTCCGGATTGCTTGTTGGATTAAAATGGTCTATGTGAAAATGCTTGCATGTGGTTTCTTGACATGAGAAGCATGAATGATGTGTGGAGGATAAAACTATTATTGTTTTAATTGAATGGCTTGAAATGTGTATGGAAAATGATGTGTTAATGCATGCTAATTGATATGTTAACATGAATGTTTGAATTATATGAAATATAATTGCGTGTGAGCCATTGGAATTGGATATATGAATTAGCATCATTGCATTCATGTACACGGTGACATCGCGTCGAGTCGAGTGTGGGTGCATGGTATGGTTATTCATCATTCTTGGTGAATGTGAGTTGAGTTTGTCTTTGGGACTATGTCCAATAAAGACTCATAGTTCAAATTATAAAATGAGAAATAATTAATGTGTTTTGGGCGTCTCGGGAACTCTGGGTAGAGAATTCGTGGTATTATCCGAAAGGTCTTGTACGGGTGCGAGAGACTCGCGCATTATCTCAAAAGTTCAGATGGTGTTAGAGACCCACAAGTTGTAATCCAAAGTTCTGTTGCCTAAGAGAAAACACACGATCATGTTCATCACTAAGACCTAGAGTTGAGTGATAGGAGTCGGATTGACTTGATGGTTACCCATCGCAAATCAATTAAAAGTTGGTGAGCCGGCAAAGGCTCAGTAGTTGAGTGTCATTGGCATTACCAAGTGTAGAATCCATTTTCACACTCGGGTATGGTTTGTGTGAGGGAGTCGGTGGCTGACTGTGGTATGGGCATGGAAAACATTTTCATGCATGATATAAATCATTCTAAGTATGCATCGTAAATTGTATGGAATGTGGATGTTGTGATGTGCCATTGCATGTGCATTTTAGGTGGGGAGTAGCCCTAGCAAGAAAATTCAACTACTAGGCATTGCTCACCCTATCGAGGGTAAATTATTTCAGGTACAGGGAGTGTTCAGGAAGACGACGCTCATTAGAGGCTTCTTTTGAGAAGAAAGTCGACATGTGGTTTTGATTATGATTTTGTAAAAGGCAAGGAACATAATATGAAACATGTTTGTATTAAGAGATGTAACAACTTCTTGAAACTATTGTAACATAGTTGGATATATTTGCGAGTATGATGTGTAGGCCAATGTATTACTTTACTATGTATGGTCTCATAATATGAGACACAGTTTTCTGAAGTCGACAGGGTCAACTTGACCGACCGAGAGGCGCTACAAATGGGGTTTTATTTTTCAATGTCTACCCCTTTTTCTTTCTCTAAAAATAGACAAACCCTATTGCCAAGATTATGAATAGGATAAAATATTTTTCTCTTATACTTTTAGAAGCTAAATCTAATTCTTATATTTAATAATTTCGAAATCAAGTTTAGTTTCTTAACATCCTAAATCCTTGCCAATATATATATATATATATATATATATATATATATATCAAGGGTAACCCAAATTCGGGGTCCTGCTGACAACCCATCAACCCGCACTCCCGTGGGATTTCTGTGTGACCCGATACCACACTGTTGTGTCCCATTTATCAAGATCTATATTTAAAAAAAAAATTGGGCAGAGTCACCTTTGTTCGGGGAGCTCTACCCAACATGCAACCTGTATACAATATTATCATACCCTATCTAGGGTCTCAACAAAAGTAGTATTGACCCCACAGGGTCTATCTGTCCATATCCCCAATATACATCCATTTACTGGGATCCATTCATTTACATTTAAATCTAAAATATGAAAATAAAACGCTTAATTACAATTCGTAAGAGTCCGATCACGACCCTCTTACCATAATTACATACCTGACTATTTATATAATAGTCCCAAAAGAATTTAGTTATAATTATTTTATATAAAATATTTTTACAAAAATGTTACTCAAAGGTAATATCAAGGACACACATCGGTCTTCTTCATAATCACAGCCTCGTCGAAGCGCCGTCTCCCTGTACACCCCTTATACTTGAAAAGGGGTCCCACAACGGGGTGAGCAATGCCTAGTAGAAAAATTCTCCTACAAGGGCTACTCCCCACCTAAAATGCACATGCAATGGCAACCATGAAAACGTCAAATCACATTCCATATAAATAATGCAAATCCTGTATGGAATATTACGTGTCATGCATGAGATGTGACTCCTCATGCCCACAACCCGAGTCCCAACTGACTCCCTCACACCTGCAATGCCAAGTGTGAAAATCAGTCATTGGTGTTTCACCCAATGACTTAAACTATTGGACAACCCTTCAATATTTATTTTTATTTATCAAATTCTGTGTCTTTATTCGAGTTGTGAATTTCCAGGGTCTCACCGCAGGCTTCACACGTGATTTATTATTATTATTGTTTTACACAACCATGAGTCTCGATTTTAGACGTTGTCCCATTTTCGAGCTCACCACACATTCACCAAGAATGGTGAATAATCAACACCATGCACACACACCTGACTCGATGTGATGTGACCATGCATATGAAATGCAATCATGCCATTTCATGCTATGTCATGCTACATGCAACATTTATAAATTTTGGATAATTATATTTCCTACATATAATTTTCATTCATCACAATTTCCATGTTAATACATCACACAAGCACATATTAACATGATTTTAACACACAACATCACGTTTTTTATTTTTCCAACACACACACAAATGGCCCAAATCTCTGACCACATAAACAGGCACCTCTTGGCCCTTCACTGGGCCATGAACCATTGGTTCCGATGACAACAATATAAAGATAATCGAAAAACTCAACAAAAATCAAGACATCAGCTGTGGATTAAAACCAAATCTCACATAGTCCCGGGGACTATTTGGAAAACGCCCGAAATCATGTCCTGATCAGCCCTAAAATAGTCCCAAAAATTCAGCTTGTCCTATTCGAAAACAATCCCAAAAATTCAGCCCAGACTGCCCAAAGACAGTCCAAAAAATTCCAAAAAATTCCTAAAAATTCTTACACTCAGTCCCAAATATTTGGGACTGAAATTTACGGCCTTAAAGAAAACCCTGCCTACAAATGACCTTAGTTAGAATAACCAAAAGTAGAAAATTCCCTACCATGTGGAGTTTGATGAAACTCCTAGATTTTGGTACCCATGTGTAGCTCTCGATGCGTGGATGAACTTTGCCTCTTGCTCTGACAAAAACCGTTGCTCCGATCTCCGTAGATCTTAGAGAGAATCGAAAAAATCATTTTTCCCTTTTCTCTCTCTCTTCTCATGCACACTGCCCTCTCCTTTTTTTTTTATTTCTTTTTATTTTAAATTTGGATACATGGCTCACATTGCGTCATGTGTCCATCTCTCATTCGGGTTCATTTCTGCCCTGAAACTGTAAAACCCCGTAAAATTTAAAATTTTCTAAAAGTATAAAATTAAATAATAATTGTCAAAATGTGGTCAGTGAAGCCTAGAAAATTTCTAGAGCTCGGGATGACGAAATGGACTAATGCTGCTTGAGTCCGTCTCACGAAAAACGAGTAACTCAGAAAAGTTTCGCTGAATTCCTAGGTAATGGGAATTCTTTATGAATTTTTGAAGTTAAGATTCTAGTAAACCTAGGAACGAGATTTTCTTAAAAATCTCGAGAGTTAGGAAATGACTTGAGTTGAGTTCATTTAAAATAAATTGAACTGAGACGTAAATTGTTTCTCGACGTAAACGAACTCGGATCTGCCATGACAGGGCGTGAAGTGGGCCCCAAGTCCAATTTATGCTTAAATGGAAAAAAAGGGAAAAGAGAAAAAAAGCTCATTTTTTGGGAGCTGGAACTGGCAGACAGTGAGGAAGGCGTGAGTTAGAGAAAGGGTGAGAAAATCTCCACCTTCTCTCTACGATCTACGGAGATCGGGTGGTCGGAATCCGTCGAGCCAAGATTTAAAGTTCATCTACTCGATGAGAGCTATAAAGGGTACCAACAACAATACGCTTCACCCAAAGATTTCTGCTCGAGAAGAAAAGCTAGTAAGAGAAGCTCTACCTCTTTCTAAGATTTACTATGATCTACGCTCTGCTTCGTCGCCAAGACTTAAAGCCGAGTACTCGCCGAGGGCACGCGTGACACCAAAATCAAGAATTTTCGAAGATTCGGGCGTGCTTTCCGGGGCCGTGGTCTCGGTCTTCGACTCAAAAGTTTCGTCTTGGCTCCAAGAGGTAGGGAACCTTCCTACTCGAAGCTGAGATTTCATCTAAATGCTGGTTGGTCTCCGGCGGCCCCTGGCGGGCTGTTTGATTGTGTTCAAACACAAAATCGACTGACGGAGTCGCTTTTGTTAAGTTGATTGGCCGAAGCTCGACGGTTTTGTGCTACAGCCATGGTCACTGTGGACTCAATCTTTGGGACGGATTTGTTGCCGGGTGGTGGTTGTTTCGGGATGAGTTTGGGTACAGCAATATATGTAATGGAGTTTGCAAAGTGAGCCCTGGGAAAGCAATGCGGGTTTCATGCCGCTGCCTGCCATTGTTCACATGAAACAACTTCGAACGACTATAACTTTCTCGTCCGAGCTCCGTTTTTGGTGTTCTTGGACTCTATGGAAATCCATTTGAGTCTAGAATCCATCCATATATAGATTGATAAAAATTGAACTCATATTTGGTCCGAAAATGATGAAAACAAAGAGGGCCCTCACGGTTTCATGCGCGTCGTCACTGCTCATACAAGGCCTCCAACTTCCTGACGCACTACAACTTTCTCGGGCCCAAGCTCGCTTTCTTGGGTGTTCTTTGACTCTATGCAAAGATATTGGAGTCTAGAATCTGACCAAATGCTTTTCAATGGCTATTGGTGCTCACATCCTTGTTTAAAAAAATTGATTGTTACAACAAGTGTGCTAATTGTTGGTTGTGTGGATGTGAGGAGTTTTGTGCTGAAGTGGCCATTACATGGAAGGTTGTAGGCTATCTTAGGTGCATGATATGCCATGAATTAGCCTAGAAAATGAGGTGTGTCATTACTTGCCTAGGTAATGACTTGATGAAATGTTAACATGTGTTTGTGTGATTGATTGAAAGGCATTTCTTGGTTAAGATAATGTCATACTGATGTCAATATGCGTGCTCTAACATATCGTTTGTGATGTGTTGCAGGACATGACTATTGCATGGCATGTTGTAGGCTAGTTTATTGGGCATTATGCGCCATGATGTAGCCTAGGATTTGAGTATGACATTACTTGTCTAAGTAGTAGTTTAAATGATGTCGATGCATGCTTGTTTGATGTGCTGAATGAGCGGATAAAATTCTAGCGACTGCATGTATATTAACTTTTAATGAAAGTATGGACTTTGTGTATTAGACATATGCCAGTTATGTTACACGGTGGAGTGTACGTATAGTGTCCATGTAGAGGTCTTTATACATCAAGTATGACTTAGAGTGCAATGGCACAATTGCATTGCAATGGTGCACGGGACATCACACGCGTAAGGAAAAGATAGTTTGCGGTCATTCACCATCCTCATGAATGGGTTGTGGATCGTACTTGGATTAAGTCCACGAGATCCACGCTTGCATGGTGTTGCACCTGACAGAAATGAAAATGGATCATCAGATTTCATATGCATTGGGGCACCCTAGAACAAAGAGGGAGGAGCTATGAGGTGGTTTCTTGAGAGAATTGTTTCAGAGGGTTGACCAACAATATTATTTATCGGAGTATGTCCACTACAATATTGGAGGGTTGTCCACACAATATCAATTGTTAGAGTATGCTCAATTGATATACATCAGAGGGTTTTCCATATAATGTCAATCGTTGGAGTATGCCCAATTGATATACAATGGAGGGTTGTCCATATAATGTCAATCGTCAGAGTATGTGTGAAACCCCGTGAAAATCTAATTTTTTGAAAAATAACAAAATGGTAATTTCGGTCAAAATCCGGAATTTTTCTAGATCTTGGATGAAGAAACTGACTTCACTGTTGGAATCGTCTCGTGAAATCTAGTTACCACGTAGAATTTCATCACCCTAAACAAATAAATTTACACGCTTGGTAAGAATGAAGATAATGAGGGACACTTGACCCATTTTGAGTGGCTCACAGTGTGCCACGTGTCAGGTGTAGAATTAGTCAACTTGAGCTCAAGTGTGGGGCCCACATGGACATGTGGCATCTCCTAATTGGAGGAAAATCTCAAAGTAGATGGATAAAGTGGATAAGAAATCCTATCAACCAATGACAATTGGACATGTGTCAAGTGAGGGACAAAAGAGGAATAAAAAGAAAAAGAAAAAAGAGCTTTCTTCTCCAAATGGCCGAACTGCAGTGAGAAGTGGGTGGGGAAGTCACTCTAGAGAGAGAGCCCAACTTCAGATTTCCTACTGACGGGGTCTGCCACAAGTGGGGCCAAGAAGTAAACTTGTTCTACGCTGTGAGGGCTACGCGTGGACATTGGTTTTGGGGGAGTTTCGACAACTCCAAGAGGTAGGGGTTTTTTCCTACTTGATTTAATCCCTTTTGAAGAGCTTTGTTAATGCTTTGGGTGGTGTGAGGCCGTGAGTGTCGCTTCGTTGGTCCCAAACTCGTGACCTAAGTGCTAGAAATTGGATCAACAAGGCCCCGACCGATTACGACTGTTATCGGGTTCATATGTTATAATTTATGCAATAAATTATGGTTTGGGTGTTGTTGGGATGGAAATGGCCATGGATTTCGATTCGAACTGTAATTCTAGGAGATATTGTCACCACAGCCCACTCGCAGGACGTGGGACCGTTAAAAACAAATTCCATATTGATTGGACCAAAAAATGTCCATGTGTTAGTTGCATGAAATTACTTGAAATGAATGGCTTGGAATTGTGTGAAAGAAATGTTAAGGCATGGAATTTAATGTGTTAACATGAGGTTGAATTATATAAAATTATAAATTAAAGCGAGAGCTAATGAATTAAATTGATTTGCTTGACAAATTTCATGAGAGCTAATTTTGATGTTAGTGATATGAATAAATGACATGTGATTAGTATGTGTATTTGTTAATATATGCATGATTGGGATATATTAACATGAATTGTTTGGTATTGGTGATAATGGTCTATGTGCATCGGGGCACCCTAGACAGTAGGTGTGAAGCGCATATATGTGAAAAAAAAAAATAAAATGGGTTAGGAAAGAAATTTCAATAGAAGATTTTTCGGAGAATTGGGTTGGGAGATTGTCCAACAATTCATGTCGGAGGAGCCCATGAATTGTTTCAGAGAGTTATCCAACAAATTCACCTTGGAGGGTAGTCCAATATATTTACTGAAACTCGTTAGTACGTTTTCGAGAACAAAAACCTTTTGTTTTGAAAACGAAGTTTTTCTCACATTTTGCTTAGGCATGCATAAGGGAATCAATGAGGGCTCAAGAAGTGGGAAGGGGTGAGTCACATCCTCATCCATATCATGTAGACATTCAAGTAGGATCATGTATTTGCTTGAATGTGTTTGTGTTGAATCATTGCATGTGCACTTAGGTGGGGAGTAACCCATATGGGTGTTCAGCTCTTGGGCATTGCTCACCACTGTTAGGATGATGTTCGGAATTACGAGGGTGTTCGAGAAGGCGGCGCCATTAGAGGCCACTTTCAAGAAAATATGACATGTATTACCACAGAAGGAAGGAAAAAGAACTTTTTTAGCCCAAAGCTTGCTGGTATTATTTTTGTAAAACATGTATTAGAATTTTAAATTTTAATATATGTTGGCATTAAAGTGATGTAATCAACTCTTGAACTATTGTAGATAGTTGGTTAGATTTTTGGTGAGTATTGAAGTATGGGTGGTGTGTTTTACTCATGTATGGGTCTCATGATTTGAGACATAGGTAGTGGGTTGGCGGGTTGTAGTGGACCCAGGTTTTACAGAGGCTGCGGTATGCCGAATTGATATACATCGGAGGTTGTCCACAAAATAGATTATCAAGTGTGTCATATTTATATGGAGGTTGTCCAATAAATGGCCACAAATGCCTTCTTGAAAATGGTTTTCATTCATATGGCAAAGAATGTATGTTGAGAAGTGCAGCGAGGACTTGATACATAGGGCCATTGGTGGCGTCTGTTCATGACAAGTAGGATTAATGCTGGATTGTAGTCTGCCTGGGATTGAGTCAATGTCTTGGTTGTTTGACCATTCATGTGCACATTTAGGTGGGGAATAGCGCCTTGGGACTTATCTCTCTCATAGGCGTGCTCATGAGGTGTGGGTTCCTTCCAGTACAAGTTTTGTATACGGGTAAACGATGCTCATGAGATAACATTATAAATTAGGTCGGATTGACTTGGCCTTAATCCATGTTTTTGTATATTATCATTCAAGACATGTTAGTTTTAATATAATGTTTTGTATTAAGTGATGTAATAAGTCTTGGTAGCCGATTGATATAGATTGTATTTATATGGATAAATGGACCTCCCGGTAGCCATTTTGCATAATATGTGGACTCGGTGTAGTCGTTCAATATGCTCATGGGATGAGTTTGCGAAATTGCACATGTTGTATTTTTAATTAGATCTCACTGTTACGAGAGACTCTGCCAGATTTTACGTTAAATCTTAGGTCAGGAAAAAAGGGACTCAATATCGGGTTACGAAACATCCACAAATCTGCGAGTTAATAGGGTTGTCAACGGACCCTCGAGATTTAGGACGTCAAGCCGATTTATTTATTTTTAGTTCAATTTATTTAAATGAACTTGTTTTAAACCATTCCACGATTTCAATATTTTATTAAAAGTCTGAGTCTTTGGAATTAATTCTGCATTATCAACAAACGTAAAAATTCATTAATCTTAGAATTGATGAAATTTTCTGAAGTCACTGGATTTTTTTTTTTTTCTTGTGGAGTTAATGGCCAGTCAAGACTGTCAGTCGAGGATATAGAGAATATTCTAGGCTTACGAGACAAATTGCATAACAAATTTATTATTTATATTGATGTTATTATTAGTATTGTTATTATTATTATTATTATCATTTTACCATTTTTGAAATTTTTTTATTATCTCGGGCTTTACATATACACTACAAGAAAACATGCATTTTCTAACTAAAATTTAGGGATAGTTTATAAAAATGTTTCTTGACCAAATTCTGAATTTTATTATTCAAATAGTTATTAAGCTTTTCAATGAGTGATAATTTAAACTTGAAATTGATACTTTTGTCACCAAAAGTTATGGTGGGAAAGTTTAAGCGAAACTTTGGTAGAAAATAAACATTTTTTTTTATAAAAAGCAGGCATCGATAAATATAATTTTCTGCAATTTACTTACTCTTAAAAATTATAATTTTTTATCTATATTTCAGACATTCTTTAAGTATTAGTTATCAGTATTTTATGACAGATGGTGAATATTTGTTACTAAATATTGTCCATATTTACTAACAAAATGGTTTTGTAAGTGAATATTTATTTGATGGCCAAGTTAAGTGGGTGCTGAATTAATACTTATTAAATTGTTATAATATATGTAAGTAATAATAAAAATATTCAAGTGGTTAATGATATAATATGTCTTTTAAACATAAAATATAAGTATATTATTATATTTGTTTGAATGAATACATACAAACTTATTTAAGTAAATCATCTATCCAAAATCTTGTCCTTAATTATATCATTTGCTAATTTATTTTCTTTAACTAATACTAATTATTTTCTCTAAAAAAACAAACCCTTGTTATTTTTAAAAGTATTTTATTCCTAAAAATAACCTAAAATCATTAATGATCCGTTGCTAATTTTTCTATGCGTATATAGATTTTTATAAATGTTGATTTGTATTTTAAATTATTAATTTCAATTTTAAATATTTGATTTAACATTTTTCATGTAAAGTACCCAACAACGTCTTGATTTAAAAAATATTTTAAAAATAATATTAGTAAGTATTAGTAATTGTTTTAAAAAAAAAATTGTTAATCATAACACACCCATAAAAAGTTGTAACTTTTTCAAATTAACTATTTATTTGTTCAAGAATAATTGTTTTTATAAGTGGTGTGACGGTTCAAACCCGGGGTCCGTTGACAACCCGTCGACCAGCGGAATTCACATGATTTGGGTGACCCGATCTATATTGTCATTAAGTGGGGATCCATGTTTCACAAAGAAGCTTCGGGTAGAAGTCTCTTTCATTCGGGGCTCTACCCAACCTTAACCTATAGTGTACTAATCATAACTCTCGGGGTCTCAAACGAAGTAATGTGACCACACGGGGTCCATTTGTCCATTTCCACAATATACAACTATATCTGTGTCCATAAGAGTTTATTATAACACTCATATAAAACAATATATTAAAACTGGTTTGTTTCTGTATAATTTGCAAATATTTATCAAAGCCACATCTTGGCTTCCTTTAAAATCATGACCTCGAGTGGTATCGTCTCCTGCGCACTCACATATGCACGAAGATTATCAGGAAGAGTGGGGTGAAACAATGACAAATGAAATAAATTATATAGAGAGCTGTAAAACAAAGATGCGTGTCTGATACTGTTTGCATTCAAGTAAAAACATACACATTCCTACTCAAGTGTTTATACCCATGGATGAATGTGACTCACACATCTTGTATGTCCCGAGTCCTCATCAGCTCCCTCATTATCCATATGCAGAGTGGCCCAGAAAATCATCATTTGTTCATCGATGACCCGTTTTTTCAAACATTTTTGTTTATAACCGAAACCCATTTGTTTATCAAAATCACATTATTATTTAATATATTTGTGGGCCACGGATTTTTGGTTTCTCATCGTGGGACGCTGTAAGCCTTTTTGACATTTTTACGGGCTTTCACCGCGGGTGTGGCTCATGTCGACATGACTAATAGCTTTTTCCCTTGACGCGTCGCGGTTTTCACCGTGGTGATCGTATCCAGCGCAACTATTAGCATTTTCCCTTGTGACCAATTTTACGAGGAAGCCACCGCCAGTAATCATGTCTTATCGAATCTTGGGTCTTTCACATGAGAGGGGGAAGCGGAATGCGACTTTACCTTATGACACACGTATTTTTGTTTTTTGTGTGAGCTCATTTGGACGTTGTCCCAGCATTCATGACCCTGCATCGAACTGAACCGATTAATCGATCAACCATTACCAAACATACCATCAGACACACTAATGTGTAAGTCGACCATGTCCCAGCATCTTATCAACCTAAAACACAACGTCGATCTCTACCATGCACTCACACCCATGTGATTAGTACCTAAAAAGTGCTATTTTGAACCCTATTTAAGATAGGTTTTGAGTGCTTTTTGTGTCCTAATCATGTTGGTTAAGTCAGTGACAACGTCTTAGGTTCCTTTGGTACTAATAGATTTGTATTTCGAAATTTGTTTGTGGTAGTTTTGCGGGTTTAGGAACTATTCTATCATATCAAGCTAGGCATATCGAAGTTGGTACAGAGTACATCAGTTCGAATGATCTATCTTCGATTGCATCGAGCTAGAAGTGAAGAGCACCACATGAAGAAGCGAGGAACAAGCAGAATGAAACGGGACATGAAGGACATTAGTATTATGACGAGATTTTTAAGCTAGAATAGCTAAAATTTTGCAATAATAGCGAAATTTCGCAAGAATAGCGAAATTTTCACTATGTGGCTCTATTTTTCTACATAGCGAATTTTCTCTATGCTAGCGAAACTTGTGATTAGTACCCAAAAAGTGCTATTTTGAACCACATTTAGATGGGTTTAGTGCTTTTGTGTATATCATGATAGTCCATGGATGAGCTGCAGTGTGGTTCTTTGGTATAATGATTGTAATTTGAGGCTATTTGTAGTAGTTTTTGTAGGTTTTCAGTCTATTCTATCATATCGCCAGCATATGGGTTGAGCTAGATACATCAGGTTGGTCATCTATCTTCGATTGCATCAAGCCGAGTGAAGAAGCATGCGGAAGGAAGCAAAAAGAAGCAAGACGAGGGGGCATGGGACAATTTATGTATATGAAATTTCATAATCATCAGCAGAGATTTTGCTTAAGAATAGAAGAATTTTTCGCTATGGCAGGCTCTGTTCGCTACATAATGGAGATTTTAGCTATCAGCCCACGAAATTTTGCTACATATTGATACTACTTTTGTGCGAGTGCACCTTAGGTGTTTTGTGTTCAAACGATCCCGTTTTGGTTAATTTCAATTCTACCCTCCTTTGTAATTATACTATTTAGGTTAGATTCATTATTTTCACACCTTTGTAAGGCTATAGTAATTTTATGAACAATTTGTAACCTAACTATTCATTAAAGGAGTACCAAGCTACGGGCCCTTGTTTTGATACCTCATTTGCTCTCTTCTCTCTCTGTTTCTCTCATTTCTAGGCAACCAAACACACCCTTTGAGGATGACAGCTCAAGGGATGTTCGACTAAAGCCTCTAAACCTTGAAGAGGGGGTTGCTAGGTAGGTCAGTAGTTCACATGTATCTGTTTTCATGGAGGCGAGTCTTTGGGTATTTATGTTTCAAACTTTCAAAACTAGGTTTAAAAGCCATTTGATGTACTTTCTTCGGTCAATACTTGGCAAGCTTTTAGGGTTCAGTGTATTCTTAATGTTAGGTACATTGACATCCATTAGTTGTCATTTATGAGCCATCGAAGGTAGGTTAAATGCTAGATTTTAACTTTAGAAACATTAAATGCTTAGTAAATGCTATGTTTCAAAGAGGAATGGTACTATGGGTTGGTTTTTAAAGTTAAACAAAGATCCAATTTTGGAAATGACTATAGGTCATTTACCTAATGAAATAACTTTGAGGACACCTTTGCAACCATATCATACCAAACTAATAGCCCCGAAAACTTGAGTCTTCTTTTTACATTTTAATTCGATTATCTTCGATTCAACATAGTAATGACATCCCTTTGTTTTTGTACAAATCCGAGAAATCCGAACAAAAGCCTCACCATTTTGAATCATTATACAAATCATTTGCTAAGCGAAACCCATCCGGTGTTGATCCTAGAGCCACTATCTTGGTAGTTTCTTATACGACCCGGAGTAGGAGGGGTAGGTATAAATTTTGTTAATTCATAACACCTACTATGGCACGAATCAAATGGCGTCGTTGCCGGGGATGGTGCCTTACTACATATGATGAGTTGATGAGTACTTGTAATCCTCATTACAAGTATTGGTGACCATTTTGAACTCCATTGTTTAGAACTTCAGTTTTTTTTTACTCAGCAGTTACTGCCAGGCTGTTTTTTTTATATAACAGTCATTTTATTTTTCAGCTAACACTGATCTTTTTGGCAAGCCCTATTGTCGTTCTTTGCTTTGTCTCTTTTTGTTTCAAAGGTGTTTATGCTGCTTTGGGATAAAAGTATGTCGGGTAGATTGAAAGTTAGTACACCAATTGAACAAGGTTGTGAAGTGGAGTGTACACAATGAGCAAATGGATCACTCTACTAGAAGAGCGACAAAGTCGACAAGGAGCCCCGATGAATCACACAACATATAGAGTGATGAGGGACTGTGCACCCTCTGAGATAAATCTTTGAGTGCGGGGGCATAAATTTCACTATAATAGCGAAATTTTGCCCACGATTCTCGATGCACACCTTCCCGGACCTTCTCAGTGCAAAGTCGTCCTGCTTGATCCTAACGCCATTTCAACCACTGGCGCCACACGCACTGCACGACACGCACACCCGATAACCATCCCGACCTCCCGCCTCTCCCAGCTATATCTTGCGACTTTCCTCTTCCACCTTAGGCCTTTAAGTCTCCTACTGATCCTGCGATCCGGCAAATGCACTTGGTACTGAGATATCACACCTTGTTTTAGGCTTGTAAGTAGTTCTGGCAAACTCCATTGATTATCGGCAGTGGCCTCAACCATCGCCTAGAGAGATGGTTTGCTCTCTCTCTCTCTCGAGATACTCGGTAGGATCATCTTTTAGCGGCTGACTTCCTCACGTGAATGCTCCCTCACGGACCCACGTACTTAGATTATCTGTTCCGCCAGCGTGTTATAGTCTAGAGGAATTATTTTAGAGGCTGCATGCCCAGGATATCAGGGGTTGATTCCAATCCGTCGCAGTTATGACCTCATTCTTCGGTTCGAGGAAAAAGGTCAGAAGTAAGGACCCTAGCTCGGGCGAGAGCTCATTCACTATTGATGCCGAGGTTGCTATGCCACGTCTTAGAGCATCTTGGGTTCCCGGAGGAGCCACATATTGGCGTGGCGGAGGCGTCCCTCGGATTTTTATCCTTGAGGTCGGACTCATCTATGCTCTGTTTGTTTGTTACACCGACGGGAGGGAGGTCGTGGATGATTATGTGGAGGGGACACACAAAGGGGTGGTAGCCTGTCCCACAATGGTGGGAGAGTGGGAGAGGACCTCAGTTCCGATTCATCTCGATTCCGCCTCCCTCTTGCCCTGACTCCTCTGAGAGCGTAGGCCCGTCCTCTCGTACGGCCTTCCACCCCGAACATACCCTGTCGAGTTCTAGGATTTCTTGGAGTACACATTATGGATAATTGTCTGAAGAGCACTTGCTACTACTCTGCATCTTTAGTGGCTTCTCGAGACGACATTGGGTGACCGAGATGGCTCGTGCAGGAGTCAACTCTTCACTTGCAGTCAGTATTCTTCTACGAATCTGAGAGCCACTTTGGTCTTGACCAGTTCTGATGTGAGCCTACTCTGACCCATTACTCATGACCAGTCTGCTGTATCAATTGTAGTAGCCTGATTGGATCATGCTTCAGCGACCCTTGGTAACGGTCCACCGCATACACCGCCTGCCGAGTGAGGTGGTGCTTCCTTCTCTTGCTTTTCCTATCCTAACCCTTGGGGACTGGCGATGCTTTGGTTGGGGGGAGAGTTAGCGTCGAGTGGCATTTATAGTACTATGTTTTGTTTTGTTTATACTTGTATTGTTTTAGTTTTATCAACTGCCTACTCGTTTTTTTTTGGACTATTTGTTAGTATGTATTAGCCATTAGTAGGCAATGGTTTATTTTGTTTAGCTATGTATAGTGTTCAGCTATGTTAAGCTTTTACTAGCCCTTTTGGTTATATTAAAAAATTTATAGCAGTATTTTCATTTTCTATTTTTGCACCCACATTTTTTTATTTTAATTAACTTTTGTATATGCATAATGTCTAGCCTTGCAATGTGTTGAACTTAAGCCTTTCCTAATGGTGTCGACGTTAGAAGGGTCCTATCTGCAAGTTAAGTGGATGACTAGTTAACTTCTAAGCGTATTTAACCTATCTCTTCACTTTAGCTAACCACATGCGAACGTTAGGTCTCGATGATAGACTGGAATCGGCCGCAAAATCCCCTCTTACGATGCAAACCCTTACCTTGTGTCGTTTACTCCCTTGAATAGGTTGTGGACCCCCATGCATAGAAGGCCAATGTGTCTTCCATAAATAAAATAAGAGAAAAAAAAAAGCAAAAAGAAAAGAAAAGAATATAATCACATTGCTTTGCCTTGAAACCCACGGTCCGAGGGGTATATGGCGAAAGCCTTTAAAGCCCAGTGCCCTAAACCTTCACTGGTTGGGAGTCGCCGACTTAGTGTTCGCTACAGTGGACGAGATTGGAGTTGGATTGTAGGTGCTGGAGGCTCGGGAAATCATTCGAGTCGGTGAAACCTATGAGATTTGTGGTCGAAAGATCGCCGTGACGATGTACTAGACGATGGTTGGTCGTCGGTTAATCCCCGTTACACGAACTTTGGTGAAGTCGAACCCTCAGCATTGCACCCTACAACGCAAAAAGAATTGTGTAATAAGGGGAAGGTCCTGATCTATTTAGGTTGTTAACATACAAGGTTAGGGCATTAGCTAGGTTGGGGGGGGGGGGGAGTTCAGTTTCGTAGTTTATGATCGAGACTGATCAAATAAACACAGCCCAGCTTTGTACGAAGAAACGGATTTCATGCCTCGAGGAGGAAGATTGTTGGTCAGTCGCGTGGTATAATTTTAAAATTCTTCGAGATGGTTATTAGTTAGGTTTTACGTGATTCTCATCATGACCCTTGCATTCTTGGTACCATTATTTTTTGACCTCATTGTTTTGTTCTACTTGTTGATTATTGGCATTGCTAGGACTAACAATGTGTCGGTTCAGGGTGTGATTAGTACCCAGTGCTATTTTGAACCTTTATTTAAGATAGTTTAGGTGCTTTTTACATTGTACTAATCATGTTAGATAAGCAGTTGACACGTGTAGGTTCCTTTAGTCTTAATGATTGTTGAGGCTGTTTGTGGTAGTTTTGCGGGTTTCGGAACCTATTCTATCATATCAAGTTAGGCATGTCGAAGTTGAGTGAATTACATGTGAGTTCGAATGATTATCTTCTGGTGCATCGAGCAGTGAAGCGCATGCGAAGGAAGTAGGGGCATCGAGGACAATTTCGCTATTATAGCGGGAATTTTGTGATAATGTGAAATTTTGCGAATAGCGAAATTTTACGCTATGTGTTTCATTTAAGCTACATAAAGCGAATTTTTCGCTATGCTAAGCGAATTTTTAAATATGCTGGCAATTTTCTCTGTGCGAAATTTCATTACATGCGAATTTCGCTATTGCTGGCAAACTACTATAGCGAAATTTTCACCGGTAGCGAAATTACACCTTCCGTGTTTGTGTTCAAATGACCCTGTTTTGGTTAATTTCAATTCTACCCTCACTGTAATTATACTATTTAGGTTAGATTGGTATTTTCACCTTTTTGTAAGGCTATATAAGCCATTTTATGAACAATTTGTAACCTAACTATTCATTAAAGAGCATTTCCATTATGGTATGTTTTGGCCTCTATTTGCTCTCTTCTCTCTCCTCTTTCTCTGCCTTTACGAAAGCGATATGGCAGTGCTGAGGATGACAGCTCAAGGATGTTTGTCAAAACCTCTAAACCCAGAAGGAGGGGTTGCTGGAAATAGGTTGATGAGGTTTGCAGGTGCTCCTCTGTTTTTCATGGAGCAGGTGTTGGGTATTTATGTTTCAAACTTTCAAAACTAGGTTTAAAAGCCATTTGATGTACTTTCTTCGGTCAATACTTGGCAAGCTTTTAGGGTTCAGTGTATTCTTAATGTTAGATACACTGACATCCATTAGTTGTCATTTATGAACCATCGAAGGTAGGTTAAATGCTAGATTTTAACCAAACATTCATCTTGGCCAAATACTATGTTTCAAGAGGAATGGTACTATGGGTTGGTTTAAAGTTAAGAGAAGCAAAGATCCGGTTTTGAAGTGACTATAGGTCATTTACTGTGCGAGGAAATAACCTAGGACACCTTTTGCAGCCATATAATATGCTTGGTGGCCTAAAACTTCAAGGTCTTCTTTTACATTTTAATTCGAGAGGTTACCTTCGGTTATAGTGGCGACATATTGTTTTTGTACAAATCGAAATCGAACAAAGCCTGCTGTTTGAATCATTATACAAATCATTTGCTAGTGAAAATGACTGATGTTGATCACAGAGCCATATCTTTTGCAATAGTTTTACTACGACAGGTAGGAGGGAATTAAATATAAATTTTGTTGATTCATAGCACCTCTTGTGGCACGAGAGATCCGCCATGTCAGAAAATGTGATAATACTGGTACGATGCAATGCAATCATGTCATTGCTCATTCATACCATGCTACATATATGATGAGTGCTATATGTGCATGCCTATTCATGCATAATTACTCATGCATCATTTGGACATTTATATCAAAAAGCATACAAATTCCAAATCTATCATATAATTTAGGCCATCATATCCAATGCACGAATACGTTGGCATCACGAAGTCCTCTTTACTTGAGTAGCGACATCCGTAACCTCTAGGAATTGTGACAAGACATGTCTACAACTAGCCTACAATAAGCCATGTAATGGCCTACCTTATCTATATTCTTTCATTAGAACACACAATTTGACTTCTAGAAAATTTCAACCAAGTATATCACTCAATTCAAGCAATGGTATATTGCAATCATATACCAATTGCGGCAAAATCTGGACAAAAATCATTAAACAACCTAAGCTGTAGCAATCCCGGAAAACAGACCATAACTTGAGATATAGAGATTCGATTTGGGTGATTCAAAATCCTAACATCAATTTCTCAGATAGAGCTATAATTTGCTTAAAGGATGTTAGTCCAAATTATTACTTTTTCCCATCCAAAAATCAGTCCCAAAAACCTGGACTGTAGATTCGGCCAAAACAGAGCAACTTGGGGCAGTCCTGAAAAATGGACCATAAATTGAGTTAGAGAGGTTCGATTTAGGTGATTCAAAAGCCTAACATCAAGTTCTCGGATAGAGCTACAAGTTCCTTGAAGGATACTAGTCCAAATTCTCAAATTTCTAACCATAAATCAACCCCAAAAACTGGACATAAAAAAGGGTCAAAACTGGGAACTATTCCCATAACCCATTATTTTGCCAAATAGTCCCTTAGGGAAAAAAAGCCAAACAGCCCCTTTAGGGCATTAAAACTCAATCAAACAGCCCTTAGAATGGAAAATAAACCAAAGTAAGAAGAATCCCTATCTCTTAGAGCATGAGCAATGCCCCGAGGAAGTCCCGCAGACACTTCATGAACCCGAAGCTTTCTACTTCACGAGCCTCCCACATGAAACCTTGGCGAAAGTTGGAGTTTTCGGTGTCCACGCGTAGCCCTTGATGAGTACTCTGACTTTAAGTCTTGGCCCGACGTGAGACGATCACCCGAACTCCGTAGATCTTAGAGAGAAGTCAGAGTTTCTCTCTCATTTCTCTCTCTTCTCTTTCTTTTCCCTTTATTTCTTTTCTTTTTCTTTTAACTTAACTTATTTTAAACTAAGTTTGATAAGTGGCTCTCATAGTGCCACGTGTCACACGATTCTCGCTCGGATCCGTTCCTTCTCCGAAACAATTCATGTTCGTCCCAGTTCAAGTTCAATTTTTTTTAAATGAACTTTACCCAATTATTTCCCAACTCTCGAGATTTTAAATAAATCTCGTCGAAAATCGATGACTCACCACACGAGAATCTGTTAAAAATTTCAGCGTCTCGAGTCTCATTGAAAGTTTGTAGATTAAGCTAGATTTGAGGCAGATCTAAAGTGAAATCCGTTTCATCATCCAAGATCTAGAGAATTTTTCAGGTTTCCTTGGACCATTATGGCAATTTTATTATTTTTGCCATTTTTCAGAAAAATTAAATTTTTCCCGGGTTTTACATGAATAGATTTTTTTAACTCATAGATTATTAATATTTTAAATTATTTACTATAAAATTTAAAATTTAAATTTGAGCTTAATTTTTAGTTTATTATATTATATACATAATATTTTTTATGTTTATTTGTAAATATTTACGTGTGGATAACAAAAACTCTCGTAATCCTTTCATCAAATTATAAATCTATTATTTACTATTATTTCTAATAATTGTTTTTCAGGTATTCACAATTAAAATAATATTTTAATTTTCATTAAAGTTTTTTTAACTTATTTATATTTCTTTTTCAATTTTTATAAATTATTTAAAATATATTTTTGAAAATATATTAACAAATATAAATAAAGTACATATTGATCCTATATCCTTAAAAATTACTTTCAATTTATAAAAATTATACACACACACACACACACACACACACACACACACACACACACACACACACGTGTATATATTTGATTAAAAATTTATCATTTTATTTTAAAATCATATTTATTTTCTTTAATTATTAACAATTAAATTTAAAAACGATTAATAAAAAATGATAAGTTATGCTGCAAAAGTGGTTTTTTTTTATATAATCAAAGTGGTAGTGTGAAACCCTAGAAAATCCAAATTTTTGGAGAAAGGGTAAAACCGTAATTTTAGTTGAAAATCTGGAATTTTTCTAGGTCTCAGATGTAACACCCCGTCCCGAGAGAATGTACAATACATGTAACTGTAGGGGTGTATACGAGCACCAAGTGTCACATTGTGGTATATTGGAGATGAAATTGTGAAATCATAAATTTATGAACCCGGGATTTCGTACTAGAACAAGGGTAAAATTTTAATTGATCAAATAGGACATGAAGGGCATAATCAAAGAAGATAGTATGCCAAAATTGAAATAATACAAGTTGAATTAAATTCTTAAATGATGAAGGACCAACTTGCAATTAGGAGAAATATGACACTATAAAAGGCCATGAGACAAACAAAATGTCTCATTTGTCTCATTTTTGGCTAGGGCTTCACGGTTGGAGGAGAAAAGGGAGAAGAAGAGAGGATGAGGAGGAAGAAGAGGAAGAAGAGGAAGGAGAAGACCAAACAAAGGTTTGTTTTCATCTTGAAATCATGTGTATTTTGGATTCCTAAAGTTTTAGTTTGGAGATTAGTTCCTTCTTTTTCTAGGGTTTTGTGGAGAGAGAGATCACCCCCAGACCACAGAATTTTGGTTATGTGGGTAAAACCTAATTGGTAAAGAATAAACATAGAATCCATCAAAATTATATGGTTTGTAGGAATTGAGTGAACAGGTTGAATTCTTAGGATTTTCCTCACCTAGGGTTTTGGTTATATGAGTTCCAAACCACCAATTCAAGTGTTGTGAAGTGGTTTTGGATGAATTCCATGTTGGTTCTTGAGGTATTGTGGATTAGAGAAGTTGTATGAAGAAAATTGGTACCAAAAGATGCAAAATTAGGATTTCTGGGAAAAAAATTACGAAGTGGTACAGGTACCAAAACAGGGTGGTATCGGTACCACCATACAGAAGCCAATCGGTACCAGTACCAATACAAGTGGTACCGGTACCCTCCTCTGAATGTGTATAGTACGGTCAGAGGCGGAGATGCCGTGCCTGTAACGAAAATGCCCAGATTGTTTTGATTTCATATAGTTAAGCCTAAAATCATACACTGATAGTATAGGAACCTTACTAAATGATTAAGAGAGGTTCAAAGAATATTGGAACTCAATGAAAAGCGTGAGCGATACCTCATTTCTCTGAAGCGAGAAGCTTAGCAGAAATATTCATTGAGTGTGACTAAGTTCTAGGAAGTGCGTTAAGTTTATACGTTATACATAGGCAATTAATGTCTTCGTTGTATTCATTTGAGTGTGTAGGCTAAAAGCAAAGGCGGGAAAGTGGTGGAGTTGTGCTCAAGTTTAGTAAGCAGAAAGGTGAGTGTTCTAAACCTATTTTTCAAATACTAGTGTATTATATTATAAAGCATTTTGCAACGGTATTTAATGGTTTTGATTGTAAACCATGTTGAAAAGCAAGCGATGAGTTTAGAAAGCAAGCAAATAGACTGATTTTAAACCATATGTGAAAAAGAAAACAAGTAATGGTTTTGATGTATTCAACCATACTTTAAAAAACAGTAATGAGTTTAGTAAGAAAGCGATAGTTTTGAATTATCAAACCATATTGAAAACAATGGTTTTGAATTATTAAACCATGTTTTGATGTAAGCAAACAAGCGAGCAAAAGAATATTTTAACAGGCTAACTAAAATCCACTGGTTCTAGCAAACATACGATTAATTATTAGGTGCATGCACGGTGGTGTTAGAATATCATTCATGCATTTTAGAATTTTGCTTGGTCGGCAAACTTAGTTCATGCATCATGGAATTTAAAGGAAACCGTGGCACGTAATGGAGTATATAGGGTTAACGCGTTAACTAAATTATGGTGATGGAGACCTGGGTCAATTCCACCCATATTTGCCGAGAGAAAGGTGATGTGAAGTGGCCAGCCCATGCCGCTTTTCACCTAGGTGGGCGGACCCGGTCAGCCAGGCACGATCGATACGAGGCTCACGTGTTTTCACTAAGTGCGACAAGCGGAAAGGCCTCCAGTGGTTGATGATTTATAAGCATGTTTTATACAGTTTTGAAATCAACCACTGGTGCACGGTTGAGCCCAAGCTCCCATGTGTATTTTAAAGCAAACGGTTGAGCCCGAGCTCCCATTTTATTTTAAAGCAAACAGTTGAGCTCAGGCTCCCGTTTTTATTTTAAAACAATCGGTTGAGCCCAGGCTCCCGTGGGTATTTTAAAGCAAACGGTTGAGCCAGATATGTTTATTACCCAAAGCAAGCGGTTGAACCTAGGCTCCCGTTTTATTTTAAAGCAGCGGTTGAGCCCGGGATCAGTGTTTATGAAAAAAGTTTTATAAACTTTTAAGCAACGAAGATTTGAGAAAAGTTTTATAAACGTTTAAAAACCAAGAAAATTAAGCAACAATGACGAAGATTTGAGAAAAGTTTATAAGCGTTTAAAGAAAGCGAAAAGAAAATTAAAAGCGAGCAAGCAAGCAAGAGATTTGAAAAGTTTTATAAACTTTTAAAAGCAACAAATATAGAAAGTTTTAGAAACTTTAAAGTAAGCAAACAGGCTTCTGGAAAATATCTTTGTAAAGAGTTTGAGTTTGAGATGTTTAAAAAAGAAAAACATTTTATAAAACAATACACTCACTGACTCGTTTAGCTCATTATTTTCTTGTTTAAAAACTATTTTTCCAGTGCGAGGCACTTGAGGGCCTGGAGCATGGCGATTCTGTGGCACAGTATCATTGCCATAATTAAGATTATTTTGTATGAGATATACTTTGAATTTGTATGAAGCATATGTATGTATAGTGTAATTTTGTGGAAATGTGCTTGAACTGAGGCTCTTTGAAAGAATAATGGCTGGATTTGCCATATGTGGACAAGTGTAAATTGTGTATCTTGGATTTGGAATATGTCATATATCTGTTGATATGCTGCAGGATATTGCAAATCAAGTTGGAAAAGGAAAGAAATTTTATGCGAGGTTAAGCAAGCAATATGAAGCGCTTCACGAGGTTTCTAGTCGTTAGAAATGTGACGTAGTTCCCATTGGGTGGCGGCACTGTGTGGGGGTGGGGGTGTGTCATCGGATGACGAAACAGACTTCACCGTTGGAATCGTCTCGCGAGATCTACCTATCATGTCGAATTTCTTGAATTAAGGCCGGTCGAATTTCACGTTTTAGAGGCATCAAAAATAGTGCGGGACATGATGTGATGAGTGGCTTCCACGGTGTGCCCGTAATTAGCGTGAGATAAGTCAAACAATGAGCTCATGTGTGGGCCATAGGTGACATGTGGCATCATGTCATTGGAGGGAAATCCATGGTAGATGGATAAGAGAATAAGGTGTAATCCAAGGTGGCCACTTAGAATGTGACGTATGGCAAGTGAGGGGACAAGTTCTCTTGACTCATCTTGACCAAATTGGTTGAGAGAAGAGAAGGTGAGGGAGAGAGGAGAGGAAACTGAGAAAAGAGATAGAAAAGAGGAGAGATTTTAGAGTGAGAAGCTCTCACTTCTTTCTAGATTTCCCAGCAATCGGACCGACGATTTCAAGCGGAGCAAGAGGAAGAGGTCATCCTCACGACAAGGGGGCCGCGCCGAAACGGGAGTTGGGGAGTTCGACAAACTCGAAGGTGAGTTTTCTCTGCTTGGTTTTAAATCTTGTCTAAGGGCCATTCAAATGGCATGGGTTGTGTGAACCGGTGAGTCGTAAAAAGTGTGAGCAAAGTCTGAGACTTTGGGACAATGTGTACAAGATCAGGAATTTGTTCGAACGGTCAGGAGCTATTTTGAATTTAAGTAATTGTCGCATATGCATAATTTTATGTGTTATGACTAAAATGAATAACAATGTTGGTTGTATTTTGAACCATGGGAAGGTACCATATCAGGGTAAAGTATTTTAATAACCTACTTTAGAACTGTTTTGGGTGGGAAATAAAGGAATTCGGGCAAAGAGTCCATCATGTAAATTTGTAGCCACATCATGAACTTGATAAGCCAAGCCAATCTCTCACCCAACTCTATAGCCCAAGATGGTCTCTGTTTACCCCAAACACTGATGAAAGCCCGCTAGAGGTCAGTCATGAGGTTGGGCCCGCATAAAGAGGAGCTTCGCTGTGTCGACGCCGCTCGTGTCAGTCAACTCGGCTAAGCTTCAGTCGCCCCTACAGGCTACCCAACTTTGAAGGTCATAACTCTTCGTCCGAACTTCGCTTTTGATGTTCTGACTCTATAGAAAGTCTTATTTAGTCAATATTCCAGCCATGTGCCCTGGAGGGCAAGGTGATCATAAACTTACTAAAAACTTGTGTTTTCAAATTAAGTGTGCGGTGTTGTTCGTCAGGTCAATGTAAATAGCCAGTTTTGACATGAATTCATTGCATATATGTCGTAGGATATTGTATTGATATGAACTGCCATGCGTTAGCTTCCAAGGAAGGTCAGATGACATCATTTGTTTAGTCATGGATCGATGAAGCGTAAAATGAATGGCATGAGAATGGTTTTGGGAGGTGTGAGGCCTGAATGGCCAGCATCCTGGCCCCAAAGGAAGGGACAATGCTGGGACTATCCTGACAGTCCACTAGCCAGAAGGATTTCACTCAGGCAATCCGGGGATTTGTCGACGGACCTAAATTGTCCATGTGTTTTACTCGGCATGTTATCAAGCTGAATTGAATAGCAATGTGTTAATCAGGAAGAATGAGAATTGTTAATGCATGCTAATTGATGTGTTAAAATGAATGGTTTGAATTATATGAAATATAATCAGGTATGAACCATTGAAATCGATATATGAATCGCATCATTACATTCATGTGCACCTGCGATTATCAAGGCCGGAAGTTGTGTGCAAACGATATGGTTGTTCACCACCCTCGTGAATGTGGGTCGAAGTTCGCCTTTGGGACTACCTCCAATAAAGACTCATAGTCCAAATTATAAATGAGAAATAATTAATGTGTGTCAAGGCCCTCGAACTCTCGTAGGAGACCCGTGGTATTATCCGAAAGGTTCTGGATGGGTGTGAGAGACCCGAAGGGGTGTGAGAGACCCGCGGTACTATCCGAAAAGGTTTTGCATGGGTGTGAGAGACCCGCGATACTATCCGTAAGTTCAGACGTGTTGAGAGACCCGCAGCCAGAATCCGAAAAAGTTCTCGTTACTCCAAGAGAAAACACACGGTTATGTTTGTCGCTTAGAATTAGAGTTGAGCGATGTGAGCCGAGATCGACGGATGGGTTGCCCACAGTGTCAGACAGTGTCAGAGCCGACAAAGGCTCCCAAGATTGGGTGTCACTGCATTACCAAGGACGATTGCCACACTTGGCATAGTACGTGAGAGCCTGAGTGACTCCTGTGGCACGGGCATGAAATATTTCATGCATGATATAAATCAATCCATGTATGCATCAGAATTGTATGGAATGTGATGTCAGATGTGCCATTGCACGATTTTAGGCGGGGAGTAACCCATGGGAGATTATCACTATTAGGCTTTGCTCACCTGGCCGTTGGGACCCCTTTTAGGTATAGGGAGTGTTTCGTCACCAAAGCCGGCTGGTAAGAAAAGCTCCATATACGCATTGATTATATGCTTTGTAAAACATGCTGTATAAGAGTGTAATTAACCTTAAAACTATCAGAATACAACATGTTATTTTGGTATGGATGTATGTGTCCACGGACCATTTTACTATGTATGGGTCTCATGATATGAGACACAAAGCTAGATCGATTGCTGGTCAACCGAGACCCCTGAATGGGGCGCCATAGTCATTGCACCATCTATTTTCAATACTTGGATCTATGTTTAATAAATATTTCATAATGTTTAAAGTTCCATAATTTGAAATTTTCAATATAAATTTTAGTGTAATTAAATTTATTATATCATATAAGTAAAAAGTTTTTTGTGTAAAATACACAACACATGATTCAACAAAATATTATTTCATTAAAAAAATATTATTTTAATTTTAGATAACCTGGTTGTTCATAAATCATTTCAAACTGGAAAATCAGACTAGACTAGCTAGACCGGAGAGTAACCAATATGGTCTCCGGTGTAGAAAATTTTTTCAAGCCAGAATTCGCTTAGTAAATGTAGAAACTGCATCTCAGACCGATATCAATTTTTTTAAAAACATTTATTTTTTAGTATTAGAGTAAAAACTTTATGTTATATTTATATTTTAATATAATATAATCAAATTTAATAGTCATTTATCGGTTATTTTTATTTATTTACAATTAGATAATTCTTTGTCTTTATTTACAAATAGATAATTCTATTATTATTTATTTAAAAATAAATAAATTTTATTAATTATTTATAACACACAATTGTTATTATTTAATTATAATATTTTTTATCCGTAATTATAATTCATAAACCAACAATTTTTCATAAATAAATAACTATTAAATCATCAAGTTGTTTCCATCTTGAAAATAGTAAGACAATAGATGGTGATGAATCCGAGTTTGTTATTGTTTGATGCAAAGAAAATGATTGTAATTGACCAATATTGTTTTAATATTCTATAACAAATATATTTTATAATTGAAAATTAATTCATTTGATCGGATCTTGTAGATATACGGTTTCTATGGAGCCGAAGAGCGACTTGAATGGACAAGGATTTTGTCATGACTATTTATAATTGAAACATATGACGTTCAAGACTTTTTGTCATTTTAGAAAATACTTGAATTTATTGTGTTTGCGAGGATTTTGTTTTTGCAACTATACAGTAATACATGACTTTATTTTGTTTTTATAACTTACAAATTAAGTGTATAATGTATGGAACTTTAGACTTTTATATGGTATTTAGGAATTTGATTAGTTTGTGTTAAGTCAACTACTATACTGGACAATAAGTTTGCTCATATGGTGCAATAACATTTTACATGCTTTTAGAGAGCCTTATATATATGGCGTAAATAGTACAACTTATAATGGTTATCATAGAATAGATATAACTCATATATATTTATGCTTATTACATGAACGTACATATAATCATATATATAAGGAATAAAAAACATAATTTTGAAAAACTAGTACACTTGGCCCAGACGGCCCCAGCTTCGATTTTGGATCTGGACACTGGTTCGGTCTGATTTTGACTGAACTTATCAGTCCGGCCCAAATTCTCGTCTGAACTTCATCGTCTGCCCTCTCGATCCCGTCTCTATCCGGCCCTAAGTTGACTAAGGAATTATACTTATATTTAAATTATCTTAATAAAAATAGAAATTAAAAGTGATGTCATAAAAGTAGTAATTGTTAATAATTATATATCCATTTAATTTTTTTAAAAATATTTAGTATTTGATATATATATATATATATATATATATATATATATATATATATATATATATATATATATTTATTGTAGTAATTATCTATCCATTTAAGATTTTATGAAAAATACTTATAATAATATTGTCTCCAACTATTAATTGATTTGAAAAAGTTTGGTTAATAGGAATAATAAGGTAGAGTTATCTATTAGTTAGTAGATTTTTTTTAAATAAATGTTACATTTTCATTATAAATATTATTTTATTTTATAAAATAAAAACTCACATAACTGACAACACAAATCATCCTCTTACATATTAATTCATAGTTTATCATTTTATATATATTTAGTTTAATTATTAGTTATTGATTTAGTAAAAGAGATTAGTTAAGAATAAAATAATGAATTATATCATAATAACAATAAAATTTGTAATTATTAATTTTTTTAATAACGGTTATAATTTATAGATTCTTTTTTTAATACAAATAATTTATAGATTCTTAACAACATATATATATATTATGGGTTTTATTCCTTATTTTAAATTTTTAAAATTTATTTTTTGTTTTTTATTTATTAAATATAATATGTCAGAAATAAATAAATAAAATTTAAATTATCCTACAAAAATAACAACTTTGGTAACTATATATTTGTTATTGGATAGATTTTCAAGTGTTTATATTTCAAAATATTATTTAATTATATAACATAAAAAATCTCACATGTTAGCATTCAATTACATCTTAATAAATAATTTATTATTATGATATATTTAATTATTAATTCATAATTCTATATAAATTACTAAAATTAACTTGTCATTAATAACAAAATAATAAAGTCTATCAAAAAAATATATATAATAAAGTATATCATATAAAATATTATAGATAATAATTTTTTAAGAAATTTACAATTGCATATTTTTTTAAAAAGTTAAAATTTTTATTTATAGTTTAATATATTAAATATCATTTATATTCGTTTAACAAAATATAATTTATAAACAAAAAAATCATTTATAATAATATGTTAGTTCCAAAAATTTATATTGGATAATAAAATAATATAAACTAGAAGAATAAAATAAATAATATAAATCCACATGATAATGGGGCTTTTTAAATACAAAGTTTTTGAACATTATTCATAATTTTCTTAATGCTTCCACTTTTGTTTTGTAAAACCCAAGAAAAAGTACAATTTTTCAGACAAAAGGTAAAATGGTAATTTAAGTGGAAAAATCTGAAATTTTTCTAGATTTCGGATGATCGAAATGCACTTCACTGCTGAAATCTGGCCACGAAATCTGGGCCATCACGTCGAATTTGTCCCCGAGATAGTCGAAATTTCACGCTGCTCAGGCACCAAGGGTAGTACGAGCGCGCCGCACATGTGAGTGGTCGACACTCGTGCCACATGAAGCAATGTGTTAAGTCAAACAGAGCCTGCTGGACCTATATACGCTAAGAACACATGATCGAGAAACCAAGGTAGATGGATAAGGTGATGAGGTAACTGCTGAGCTAATGGAGGTCGATGTGGCAAAAAGTACTTCCAAACTTGACTTTAGACCAAACACCAGAGGAAGACGAAAGGAGAAAGGATAGGAAAAAGTGGTATAAGAAGAAAGCTTGAGCGAGAAGCTTTTCGCTTCTCTCTAGTTTTCCGACGACGGACCGCTGCTCTCGCGGATCAAGAAGAAAAGTGCTTCTCGCGTTGTAGAGTTTTCAAGTAGACCAAAATCCGGGAGTTTTGACAAACTCCAAGAGGTAGCCTTCTTACTTTTTGATTATTTTCACCCTAAGGTCGTGTGGTGGTAAGCTACCCAAGGGGAACGCTCGTCATGATTAACCATGGAAGTTACCTTATTTTAATTGGCGCATTAGCGTGACTTTAGGATCGGTTTTCGGGTGGGGAAGTAAAGGAATTTGGCAGTTGAGTCCTTCGTGTAAATTGTAGCCACATCAATGAACTTGATGTTAGGCTTTGAATTTCCCAAATCAGAGCTTCCAGTTATCAGCTCGTTGTCTAAATGGGCCTAAGTCACGCCGAATCCGCTTAACGGCCAGGTCCGCTACCTAACACTAAAGTCGCCCGCCAATCTGTGAGTCGTTTCGCCAGCGCCAGGCTGCCAACCAATGGTCAGTGGCTGTTGGTCTGGCCAGTGGCCACCCTACATCTGGCCAGGTCAACCAGCTGGGGGACCAAACCCGGCCACACAGTGGTCACCCGCCATAGCCAGTCGCCGGCCAGGCCACCCAAATTCCAGCGATTGTGTGGTCAAGCGACTAATCCATACCGCTTCAGCTAGCCGTGGCTACGCCTAGCGCTAGTGACAACCCACAATGGGTCAGATCAGTCATTAGTGGTTGCAGAAGCCAAGTTAATGAGCCAGTCAGCCGACCACGGTTAGTGGATAGCCTGGCTAGTGGTTAGTGGTCACCATGGTCTCATGTGAGCTTCCCAACTTCGGACGACCATAACTTCTTCGTCTAAACTCCGTTTTTGGTGTTCTTGAACTCTATAGAAAGTACATTGAGTCAAGTTTCTAGCCATATGCTTGTGGAGGATACTGGGTGAGCATAACCTGCTAAAATCTATGTTTTCCCAAGGCTGCTAGAAGGCTAGGGCTGGCCGGCTAGAGCTAGATATTCATGTGTGGCCTCCAACTTCGGACGACCATAACTTCTTCGTTCGAACCCGTCAGAGTGTTCTCTGCACTCTGCGGAAATCCAATCAGCCCAGATTCCATCCATGTGCCTGTGGAAGATAGTGGTTAAACACAGCCTTGCTGAAATTTATGTGTTGTACCAAGTGTGCAGGTTTCTATTGCGGTCGTAAGTGAATAAATTCTGTTTAAATACGACCATCGTACTTCGTGAGGTTGCAAATGTTGTGAATGGTGAATTACCATGAGTTAGCCTAAGAAGGTCAGATGTTCTTGTTTAGTCACGGATCGATGAATGCTAATATGTTCGATATAATGTATATATATACTATACATGAAGTATATGGAATTATATGTCATGATATGTTTGCACGGTAATCGATATGGAAGTACAACCGATGAGAATGATTCATGTAGTGTGTGACTCATACATGTAACATGAGAAATCATAGCTGACATTAAGATCGTGATATGCACAATATCATCACAGCCATGTTAACGGTGCATAGGAATCCGTGAACACCACCATTCTTGTGGAATGGTGGTGAGCTCAAACTGACAACGCTCCAATCGAGACCTACTGGTATAAAAGTGAAATAAAATTAATGCACACAGGGCGAGCTGAAGGCGGCTGTTAATCCTCTCAAAGTAAAGCCTAGAACATTGGGTGTAAGAGACCCGAGGTGTGATTCAAAAAGTTCTGTTATGGGTGTAAGAGACCCGCAGTGTAATCCGAAAAGTTATGTTGCCCAAAATAAGACACACGATTAACACATGCACTTCGAGTCAGGTGACGTGAGCTCCGGGATTCACTCGGATTAGTCGCTTCATTATCACCAGAAGTGGGTATTGTTGAGCTGATAAGGGTTTGGTATGTGGTCATCGTGTACTACCGATCGTTGTCGCACTCGCATAGGCATGTGTGAGGGAGCTCATGAGTGACTCTGTGGATAAGGGCATGATGACATCTCATGTTGAACACAACATTCACATGTATTAATTTCACTGGATGTACGGGTTCGTTTGATCACTGCATTTGTTACCTCAGTGGGAGTAACCTCAGAAGATTATCACTACTAGCTTTGCTCACCTCGTCGAGATTCCCCTTTCGTGCAGGTGTCTAGTGCAAAGCAATGACCGCATATGGGATGAGACTGGAGCACAAATTTGTTTGCTTTGTTTATCTTCAGACATATTCGAGCATAACCAAAACATGACTTCTCGTATCAAAGGACTATAAAAGCAGACTGTGATTATGGGCTTTATCATATATTTTTGTATATCAGGAATTTCTAAATATGCGTGAACGGGTCTCGAGACATGAGACACAATATGTGATATCTGGGGCACCCGATATCTACAGTTTCCTGCCGACTCTGTCAGAATGGACCCCGTGATTTGGGAGGCATCACATGTTGGCTCGTTTCATTAATTTACATATACCCATTCAATTGGTCTCTTTCCATAACACTTGCATCTCTTTTCACAATACCTATAAAAATAGGTGTTTTTTTTCTCCCTTTCCTTTTTTCTCCACTCTTCCCTCTCTCTACTAGTTTGGCCCAATCACTCAAGCGGGATGTCCCCCTCCTTGCCATGTGTCACCTTACTATTGGCTATCTTTGGATTTCCCTTATCCACTTACCCAAAACTTTGGATTTTCATCCTATCAAGTTGCGACACATGGTCACTCCTTGGACTTTTGACTTCTCTTCTCCATTTGACATGGCAGATTTGAGCCATCCAAATTATGTTATGTCACTGCTACTCCCTGCCTTCGAAAAACATTTAAATTCGACTATCTCGGGTAAATTGATGAAATTTGATTGGTATCCTTAGATTTCACAGACGCCCAATGCTGAAGTCCGTTTCATCATCCGAGATCTAGAAAATTTTCGGATTTTCAACCGAAATTACCGTTTTACCCATTTTTTTTATAAAAAAAAATGAATTTTTCTCAGGTTTTACAAGAACAGTTTAAACATTAGGTGTTTTTGAATATTATTCATAATTTTCTTAGTGCTACCAATTTTATTTGGCTTGTTCTCCATTAATTTACATATACCCATTCAATTGGTCTCTTTCCACAACACTTGCATCTCTTTTCTTCTTTTCTTCTATTTCTTCTATTTCTTGGTGAATTTGAGACCTTTTTGTCTTTTTACTTCCCCTTTTACTCGAAGGTAACAAAAATCAAAGCAAGTGATAAGAATATAATTAATTCCATCAAGTCATTGAATGAGGGACAATTTATTATAGAATTCCCCCAAAGAGGAGGTGAAATAAAAGTCAAGATATTTGAGATAGTACTAGTAGGGGAAGTGGAGGCGGTGGTGGAGGTGGTGGCAGGACAATATGTAGTAATGGAGTCAGATATGACTGAGCGGCTAAGAAGGGTAGTAAAGGAGTTAAACTCTTATAACGTACATGGGGAAGAAGAAAAAGAAAAACAAAACAAAACAAGGTGCAATACTAGGATGAATTTCCTATACAAGGAGGAAGTACTTTAATTTATGCCCGATTTAGTCATTCATGTGACACCCCACTTCAAGGGTCCCGTTGATAACTCTGCCAACCTCGCGAATTCCCGCGGATTTCGAGACCCGATATCACACCTGTTGTGTCCCATTTATCGGGATCCATATTTTCACAAAATCAAGCAGTCTCATTTGTCTTGTTTCACCCAACATACAAGCTGTATAATAGTATAATCATAACTCATCCAGGGTCTCAACAAAAGTAGTATTGACCACACAGGGTCCATATGTCGATATCCCCAATATACATCCCTTTATCGGGACTCATTCATTCACATTTAAATCTAGAATATGAAAATAAAACACTTAATTACAGTCCGTAAGAGTCCGATCACTACCGCCTACCATAATCACTCATATTATCCGACTTATTTGCATAATAGTCCCAAAAGAATTTAATTACAATTATTTTATACAAAAAATACTTTTTACAAAGGTGTAATATCAAGGCCACGCACGTCTTCCTTCATAATCATGGCCTCGTCGGCGTCGTGTCCCCAGACACCGCATTAACTCAGACCGGCGGCACGGCGGGTAAGCAATGCCTAGTAGAAAATTCTTCTACAAGGGCTACTCACCACCTAAATGCACATGCAATGACATACATACATCAAACCACATTCCATTTAGAAAATGCAATCCTATATGGAATATTTCATGTCATGCATGAGATGAGACTCCTCATGCCCATAACCCGAGTCCTGATCGACTCCCTTCACACATGCAAGATGTTAAGCAAACCAGTCATTGGTGTTTCACCCAATGACTCAACCCATTGGACAACCCTCCATTTTTTATTCAAGTTTACCAAATCCCGTGTGTTTCCATGGGTGGTGAATTTCCAAGGTCTCACTGCAGGCTTCACACGCCTTTCAACACTTTCGGGAACTTACATCTAATCGAGAATAAAATTTGGGTCTTTCACCTTAGGGGGAATTTTCCCCATCTTGCTTCATCTAAACACACAAAATTTATATTTATTATTGTTTTATACAAATCGTGAGTCTCTACCCTTGATCGCCATTCCATTCAGCGCTCACTACACATTCACCAAGAATGGTGAATAACCAATACCATGCATACACACCTGACTTGACGCGATGTCCCTGTGCATATGAAATGCAATTATGCCATTTTATACTATAACATGTTACATGCAAAATGAGAACTACATGCAACATATTCAACACATAGATAATTATATTTTCTACATATAATTTACATCCATCATAAATTCCATGTCAATACTGTAAGACCCGAGAAATTCCAAATTCTAGAAAAATGGCAAAATCGTAATTTCGATTACAAAATTGTTATTTCTATTAAAAATCCAGAATTTATTCTCTAGATCTCGGATGACGAAACAGATTTCATCGTTGGAATTGTCTCACAAAATCTAGCTAGCACGTAAAATTTTGTCGACCTCGAGACATTTAATTTACACGCTTTTCGAGGCACGAGTTCAGTAGTCAGAAACGCATTTTCGATGCAAACGAAAATCACATATAACACGTACTCATGCCATATGAAGGAGTAGAGAATGATGAAAATTTACTCCGGGCTGAAGATAGTGCCGAATGTCAAAACTAGGAAAAGAGGGACATAACGGGTATTAATGGAATTGTTTAAGTCATAAAAAGACGAAATAGCTAATAGGACTAGTCTTCTCCAAATGAAACGAAGAGCAAAAACGTGATTTGGAAACCAGTAGAAGCAAAGAGTCGAATGGATAGGCTTTCGAGAGAGAACCTCAAGCTTCTTCTCTAGAAATACGCCACGATTCGACCACTCCAGCCTGACAAGAAAAGTCATTTCTACGCAGAGAGGGCTTCGTTAAGTACCTGATTTAAGGAGTTTAGACAAAACTCGAGGTAGGGGTTTCCTACTGGGTTTTATTCATTCTTAAAGTACTTCACGAATGTTTGAGTCGAAAGTGAGGCCGAGGGGTCACTGACGGCCCAAACCTCGGGACCGAATTGATATGAATTTTTGAACACCCATCGAGCAACCCACCGCCACGGGCCTGATGGGGTTGTAAATGAAATTTTGTGATAAATCATGTATCACTCGATGAGGCCTTGAATGGTCAGAATTGCGGTCTAATAAGTGAACCGATGATTTGTGATTTTTCGGGAATAATAACCGAGGGTTTTACTATTCCCGAAACAGTGTTCTCAAAAATATTTTTTTTGTGTAAAAAATGGGTTGATCGAGTGATTCAAGTTGAATTGCTCATGTTTGATCATTAGCCTAAGTGAGCTAATTTTAATGCATGAAATGAGAATTTACATGACATGATTGTGTGAATTGATTGTTTTGTAAATATATGCATATTTATATATTTACATGAATTAGGGATCAGATTGAATTGGCATACATGATTCCATATGTACCGTGAACACCTAGAACCATAGAGGTGAGTGCATGAGATGAGTCTAGGAAAATAGTTCCTGAGGGTTGTCTAAATGTTAATTATCTGAGTAAGAGGTCCAAACTAAAAATATCAATCGTCTGGAGATCACCCAATCGGGACATATACACACGAGGGTCATTCCATAAACAAACAAAGTAATAATTCTCATACGAGGCTTAAAGGAGTGTGAGGATCGAAGGACTCCTGCAACAGAGGATGAGTTAGACATTCAAGTAGATCATGCATTTGCTTGAATGTGTGTTTATTTTGGAACATCGTGACCGCACTTAGGCGTGAGAGTAGCCCACTTAGTGGCGATTCCACTATCAGCATTAAATTTCACCCCACTGAGGATATTATTTTACGTGTACAGAGCGATGAGGGGACTCGGGCCATTTAGAGACTGTCGAGGTTGTGAAGAAAGCCGGGTTGCTTGGTTCGATGATTTTCTACATGTATTAGAATTCTCTAATTTTGATATATGTGTTGTATAAGAGTAAATTATTAACTCTGTAACTATCGGACATAGTCAGTATGTTTTACGATATTGTTATATGAGGCATCACATGGGCCCTAGTACCGCTTTACTCATGTGATGATATATCGGACCGTTTGGGACAGTATACGCAGTATTAGATTTGGGGTAGAGCCTCGTACAAAGGAGACTCTCGCCCGATTGCGGAAACAAGCTCCGGGCCACCCGATTCAAGAGTATTCCGTGGGTCGACTGCAGTCAACTGAATTCCTAAGCTGGCATGTCATAACTTTGTATCGTGTTTAGGTATACGAATACTTAGTGAGCTTCGGGCTCGTATCCATCACCACTGGGTGGTTTTATGTAAGTTAGGTATGAGATTACCTAGAAATCACAGACAAACCACACACCGCATGCATGTTTGGTGTGTTTTTGCGCGACGACGAAATGCTAGGTGAATGTTTGATGAATGGTATGATTACCATGTTATGTTGAGATCGCGATGTGTTTCGTGATTAGCACATAGGAAACAAATGAAGTGTTAGAAAATTTTGGAGCTTACAAGGTGTAACCGAACAAAGAAATAAAAGAAATAAATTTTACAAAATTTATTTGGTTTAAGGACAATGAAAAAATTTTAAATGAATTTTAAAGTGAACTCATAAAATTATTGAGTGTAGGAATTGCAGTGTTCAAGCCACTGCATGTATGGAGTAGCAAGGAGGCTACTAGAAATGAAAAAAAAAAATGAGGAGAAATAAAATAAATTTGAATAAATTGATTTGAGTGTTGGATAATGAAATCAAATTTTAATAAATTTGAGGTTGAACGCTAGGGTTAGTGTTATGTAAGGAGGCTTTGAGGAAATTCTTGACAATTTTCTAGAATTAAATGAAAAATATTAATAAACAAAATAAATTTTAATCAATTTATTTGGTTTATTGGAGAATGAGAAATATATATATATATATATATATTAAGGTGGAGAAATTTTTTTTTATAGTAAAACCTGAAAAGAGTGAAGAAAATAAATTTCATAAATTTATTCGGGTTATGAGGAAGAAAATAATTTTCTAAGGTTTTACAAAAGGTAAAATTGAAAAAATGGAGTAAAATAAGTATTTTTGAAAAATAAAATAAAATCAAATAAAATTTCAGGAGCAATTGGAAATAAAATTTTCAAAATGAAATTTTCTTTAAAATAAAATGTTTGTTATATTTTAATGTAATTGATTGTTCTATTTGACCAGAATGCAAGGACAATGTGTATATGACCGATTTATGTGTATGATTAGTGTTCTGGTCGTTTATGCCTTTGTGAGAGTATCTGTCTGAGATTTAACCTCACTACACCAGATATTATATATACTTATGACGATGATCGCCCATAAAACGTCGCATCATCTACGATTCAATCAAATTACAAGATTGACTTAATAGTGTTTCATTAAGGTTTAGAAGAAGTGGTAGCTATTGTTATCGCACAGTTACTATCGCACGTGCTAGCATAGTAGTCGTGGAGGTCCTAAGAACCTCCAGGTAGATTAGAAATACACCACCCTCCAAGATCAGACAGGGAGAATCCATTGTGGCATCATCACATGATCAGAACTAATGAGGCTGAGATCAATTTCGACACCAGGATGATTGAATACATCAAACAGGCAGCCCCGGCACGTGAAATGGCAGATCTTTAGATCAGACCTCCCATACGGCGGTAGTTTCGCCAGAGTCATTACGGTGGGCATCTCGTGAGACGCGGTCAGGAGTTCTTAGTCAAGGCAGTGGTTATGATCAGATGACTACGCATGGATTCACAGAAGCACCAATATCATATCATTCGTGGCCACCGACCGGCTGGAGGTGAGGAGATTCGAGAGCTGACCAAACAACATTTGAGTTGTGATCAGAGGATCCCGCCACAGATATAGATTTGTTAGCATGGTCAGACTCGCCCCACTACAGAGAGAGATGGAGGATGCTTCGGGAGCACCTGATACGAGTGTTAAAGTGGTAAAGAGGAAGGATGCAGCCATTTTCTCTAGTCTAGTAAGAGGAGTTTTGGCTCACTAGGCTCCAGTCACTACCAGGCCAGAATATCGTGAGAGAGTTGCTTAGTCAAAAGGGACGATGGTAAAACGTTTCAGCAGCTTCACTGATATGAGACGGGATCTGCCTCCCAGACAAGGATCCTGTATGTTGGGGATGCTGATGGGCTCCCGGGGCCAAGAGTGGACAGAGATATAAGATGCTTCTTCCATAGCACTTTGACAAAGCCGTGAGAGGCTGCTTGTTCTCAGTGAGCCACACTGGCAACCAGAGCCACAAAGTAGTGCCTGAGAGGCTGTGAGCACGGTGAGAGGCAGTGATAAGGCCCATGTTGTGGGATACATCATAATCCTCAAGAGTCACGTCAGACGACTCAGAAATACTCAGTCAGATTCACTTGGCGAGAGCATAAAATGCCATATCTGCGCTGGCTAGAGTGTTATTTGATTCTGTGTTTGATTCATTCATTGCTGCATCGGGCCAGATTGAGTTGGGCTTGGGAGGTTGGTAATCCAGAGGATTTCCTTTGTATGTGAGCTTCCTGCGGATTTAGGGCGAGAATAGGATTGAGATATGTCGCTTACAGCAGTCGATCTTTGACTTCACCATATGGACCTGGTGGTCATGGACATATCGAGTTCGGCGTCATCCCAGATGACAATTAATAATGCATGTAACGTTATCATCAGATAGGAGGGTTACTTCACAAGTAGGATTTCATGATTTGTGGTATTTCAGGGGGATACATGGTATTTTTTTATCTCATGATATATCAGTCCAAAGTCAGTGGACAAGCATTTAGGTCAAGGCATAAGCCCATCTGAGTGATCTTAGGTAGGACCACTGACCACCCCAGTGGTTTGTATACGAGATCTTTTTCCACAGCTGTTCGGACTACCCATGAGAGGGTCAGAGGACTTCAGATTGAAAGCCATGCGCACTTCAGCTTCAACATCTATCTCTATGACTCCGGTGATATGATGTAACGCGAGTTTAAAGATCCAGTCCGCCGGTTTACCGATTGCGTCTGGTCAGACGAGCACTTCACCATGGGGCGCCCTGGTTTCATCAGGTACAGGATAAGACCTCCACCACTATTACCGACAATGAACCTGGTTACACGGCGAATCTGCATCATTATCGGAGATTGATGATTTGCTGACAGTTGAGAGGAGCTTTTGAGTTCATCCACGACCTTCAGACCGGTTACCATCACGCAGGTTAGATGTGATGATCCCCGCGGCGGTACCGCGATGCTGCGGCGCGACTTTGTGCTTACGTGGATACCTTGATTGATCAATGTTCGCCAAGACTACGGATCTCAGCGCGACAGATATATTCGAACCCGCTTAGACCGGGCCGGTCGTGAGTATTTTATTATTGATCTTCGATCTACCCCGCCGTGAGTGGGGAGCGCAGAATCACTGGCGATTTCGTTACGCTGCTGAGAGACCATCACCAGACGCCAAGTTCGTATGCGGTTCGGCTTATCGAGGTGAGATTTTCGTACACGTGGTGTCGCGATCGCGAGTGTCGGGCCACCCGCAGGCAAACAGGCGCATAGAAAAGTTTAGGAGAGGCCAAGTCGCCTTCGAGATAGTATATGTTTCTCTGATCAGCTTGGTATTTAAGCAGAGATTCATTATGATTTCTCTCAGATAGTGACTCATGACTAGGTTGACCCGGCTGAGGTTAAGGTTGACTAACGATGAGAGGCATTCAGAGTTGAAGAAGAGATTTTACTTCGCCCATCCCATGGTTCTGACAGGGACATGGGTACACAGTGTATTGTGATGCCTCGAGGGCCGGATTGGGATGTGTTTTGATGCAATCCGGGAGGGTAGTAGCTTATGGTCTCTTCAGCTTAAAGAATCACGAGTAGAATTGGCCCCACACACGACATGTAGTTGGCGGCCTAGTCTTCGCCTGAAGATTCGCGCCACTACTCTATACCTGGGCCGAGGAGTTCTGAGGGTACTGCACTATAAAGTCCGGCGTATATTTTCACGCCAGTCGGGACCTCGGGCCATGAGGCAACGCGATGATGAGTTCAGAGGATATAACTTCACTTGCGGCTACCATCCCTGCAGGCAAATGGTGGTTGATGCACTGTACGGTCACGAGAGCTATTTGCTATAGCTTCTTCGGCGCGTATGTCGAGACTCGGGAGTCGGGCTAACACAAGACAGCGAGCAAAACCAGGCACTTTAATGGTTATGGTCACATCGGTCTGCGAGCGAGTGATTGAGTCCTGGGGCAAGGACGAGAGATAAGTGTCCAACGACCGAGTACGCCAGTACGGTGACGCAGGGTCGACCGTCACGATGGTAGTCTTCTTTGCATGGGGACCAAAGAGGTTCATCGACCGGGCTTGAGAGAGGAGATTCTCGTGGAGTTTCACTCGCTTCTCGATTTCCGCAAATCGCGGCACAAGATTTACCAGGCTCTTCGCCGCATTCATCGAGCTGGGATGAAGGAGACACGTAGGGGACTTTGTTCGACGATGTCTCACATAAAAGAAGCGTGTTAGTACAGCACCGGTTCAAGAGGCTACTTCACATCGGTAGGCCTGTTTTGAAAGTGAGAAAGATGTCACGATGGACTTTTCAGGACCCATCACTTTGGGTTAGAGGCACGACGTGGTATGGGTGATAAGGACCTGGCCACTAAGTCATAATATTTTTAGTCAGGCGGATGACCTTCACTTAGAGATCAAGGCAATATATATTTAAGAAATAGTCCCGCCTGATACCAAGATCCTGTCGAGAAATCTGAGGGCTATGCACTTAAAGAGTTTCTAAAAGGAGGGCAATACTAGACAGAGTACAATGTCACCTTCTACAGACATAGTTTGAGAGGATTGAGATAAAGAGGATGTCACATAAGAGTCCTGATCTATGTAATGGAGGAGTGATTTTCCTTAGTGGAATTCCGCTTACAATAACAAGCATTGTGTTTAGTATACGTAGACACATCATATGAGGTTATAATGGAGGCCATGTGATCACCTATGAGAATGGAACCCAGGTGGAGAGAGTCTCCATCACTGTCCCGATCCGATTAGAGACACCCTCCGAGAAGGCGAGCTGATACAACGCTCTTTCTCACGCCGAGTCACTGTAAGAAAGAGTGATATATGTCACCTGAGTCAGGCTGGGATCACTGGGTGATGTCAGAGAGTGGTCGTGCCCTAAAGGGAGGTTATCATTGAGGGTTCACAACTTCAAGAGATTTTAGAGGGTAGGGCACTATTATGCACCGTACATGCATCGCCTGTAGCATGATGAGGTGTCCACGAGTATTTCACGTCCCATGCTCGAAGATATTCCTGATCCAACTCATGGTCAATGTGGATGATTAAGTCGGCACATGACCAGAGTAATTCGAAGTGCATTGAACGATACTGATCGCTTACAACAAGACCTAGAAAGAGAGGTACTATGGAGGCACTATGGAGTGGAGTGAGTCTTACGTGGGAGCCGCCAGACGACGATGCGAGCCACCCATTCCTCTAGGGCTAGTTATACGCGGGTTTAGTATTTTAAGATTTGGAACACTGCTTATATGTGATGGTAGAGTGCATCATGAATGCATGTGAGTGATTGTACTGTCCAGAATTTCACAAATTTTACGAGAACAAGATCCGGTACCTAATTTCTAGAAAGGGCAAAAATTGTATATCTGATTAGAAAATTGTTATTTCGACAGAAAATCCCACTTATTCTCTCGTATCTCGATGATGAAAACGGATTTCAATTGTTGAACTGCCCCAAATGAGCTAGCTAGCACGTAAAATTTCACAACCAGACAATGGAATTTACACGTCGAGGCATCTAATATCTTGCAACAGAAATGATTTTCATGCGAATAAAATCTAGATATAATACTCATGTGCCATGAGCAAAAAGAGTATAAATATTGAAATATCACCAGAGGTGTCAATGCCAATCTGTAAGAGGATTATTGTAACGGGTATTAATGGAATTGTTTAAGTCATAAAAAGACGAAATAGCTAATAGGACTAGTCTTCCTAAATGAAAAACTAAGAGCAAAAATGATTTGGAAACCAATAGCAAGCAGAGCTTTGTATGAGAGCGAGAGAATCTCAGCTTTCATGAATACATCCAATTGCCAGCCTTTCGGACAGAACACCCCATTTGTCAAATCTTTTTTTTTTTTTTTTCTTCTTTTTTTCTTTTTTCTTTTTTTCTTTCTAAAAATGTTAATGAGAGGCCTCTGCCAAATATTTTAATATTAGACACCTCAAGTAGTGGGGCTTCTTACTTGATTTTATTCCTTCTTAAGTACTACAATGAGTCGAAAGTGAGGCCGTGAGAATCGTCCACCACCAAACCCAGATCAATTGATAATTTAACGATCCATTTGTTTTGATTTATCACTTTACATTGATGGTTAAGAAATTGTAAAATTTCTTAAGACATAACCATTGGTTTGATGAGGCCTGAATGTCATAGATTGTGGTCACTGGTTAAACCATGATTTGTGATTTTTTTTGAAGGAAATTTGCGTCACCATCTCTCAATAATAATTTCAAAACATGTTTTTTATGTAAAAATGAGCTTTGATTTATGATTCAAGTTGAATTGCTCGTGTTTGATCACAAATTTCATGAAATAATTTTGATGCATGAACGAGAATTTATGACGATGCATGATTGTGTGAATTGATTGTTTCAAATACATACGTTTATGGTATTACATGACTGATCCGTATTGAACTGGCATACATGCATTCCATATGCATCGAACACCCTAGAACTTATGTTGAGTGCTGAGATGAGCTCATGAAATGACCTGGGGAGGTTGTCAAAATGTTACTTATCTGGAGTGGGTAGTCCAAAAATAAAATATCAATCGCCTGAGACGCCCAATCGATATACATCTATGGTAGTCCACAAATAAGACGCCAATCGCTGAGACTCGCCCCATAATCGACATACACATTCCGAGGGTTGTCCACAACAAACAAAGCTGACTAATCTCCCTGCACAGCCAAATGTTATGAGCTTTGAGGACTCTGCACGAGAGGACGAGTTGGGGAAACATTCAAGTAGGATCATGCATTTGCTTGAATGTGTGTTTGGTTTGAATATTCATCATGACGACTTAGCGGAGAGAAGCCCACTGAAGCGATTCAATTATCGAGTATTAGTTTCATCTGTTTGAGCGATATTATTTGCGCGATGCGGAAGGCGCTTTCACCCCCCGCATTCGAAGAGTCAAGTCAAACGTTTCATTTTGATCTTCGCGTCGTATCCCACCTCGAAACACAATTATTAACTCTAGAACTATCGACATAGGCCGTATGTCGGCAAACGAGCGTCCGTCGCCCGAACGTCCCGCTCGCGCGATTGACTGATCCGCACGCATCGGTAGAGTCCCGCGCGCAGATCCCATCGAAAGCACCTCCCGGTTATCATTGAAAAATATCCCAGAGTTTGCTTGCAGCAACATCTCATCAGAAATGAAGAATCATACATCATGATCTTTCTATGTCAATATTTCAATCATCTTATACAAGAGTTATATTGTTCAATATACACGATAAAAATAGCATTATTACCACAACCGCCCATCGTTGAGAAGAGTCCCGGAGAACCCATCAAAGATCATTTAAACAACCTGAATCGTCCGGAACTCATCTTTGAAAATATAACCCGGAATATATCCGATTTATCCAAAACAATCCCGAGAATTTAGTCCTGATCGCTCGTATTCTAGTCTCGAATCGTCCAAAACAACCCGCGTCTCCCATCTGTTCACAACAAACCTAAAATTTAGTTCAGATTGTCCGAAAATAGTCCCGAAAATTATGTCTGGACTATCCAAAAATAGCTGCAAAAATTATGCCCGGACTATCCTAAAAGAGTCTTGAAAATTTAGTCCAAAAACAGTCCTGAAAATTTAGTCCGAAACACCCGAAATTGACTATCTTTTCGTCCCGTCCTCATCAACCTCGCTCGCCACGCACTCCAAACGCGCCAATGAGTCTTTGAAATACAACAATATACTTCATCTTCTCGGTCATCAATCCCAAAGATCCGTGTCCCAACACGTAGCTCTCATGCGTGGACCAACTTTGCCTTTTTACTTTGACGAAACCTTTTGGTCCGATTACATAAATCTTAGAGAGAAAAGAAACCCCCCACCACTTACACCACTAGTCCATCTGCCCATTCCCATTTTTTCATTTTTAATCTTTTTTTTTCTTTCATTTTTCTTCATGTTTCAAAGTCAAACCCACATACTGGAAGAAACCCCGCTTCTTGTCACCATCATGTCCATACCTCCATCTTCTTATTTTTGTACTCTTTTATATATGTTCATAATAATGTGTCATAAAGAATCCATATGTCACTATGTGTCACTGACACCCAAATATCATCGCAATCTTAACCCTATCCATTTAACGGCGTCGATCGCAAAGAGTTAATCATCACGTTCATTTATTCAGATTCAGTACCTTCATCAACCAACGATCGCACTCTTCGATCGTCTCATTAACGATCTTTGAGTCATGCTACAACCGGCAAGACTTTGTTCATTTATATTGATCAGTGAATAATACGCCTTCACCCATGATAAAGAGCGAAAGAAGTTCGATCTTTACATCGTTACTCACTTTTGAATACTGATCATTATCTCAAGTCATATCTGATCCTTGATCCAGATATTATCTCATCCTCCCCTCCCATCTGTTGAATATCCATCTACATTCATCGTATCTGATGTTGATGATCAGAAAGGTTGTCCCATGAAAGATCTGAATCTGCTTGACTGATCATCTCATCTTATCTGAACATCGATCTGTCCTAGTGATACAACATTTAGGCAGTCGATGAATCAATATCATTTGTATAATATTTAAGATTATAAACAGAAAAATGATAACACGAACTTTGATATCTAGAAAGAAGAAATAAGATATCATCATCCATACAGATAAAAGTATTGACGAGAGTTATTATAATAATCTTACCCAATATGAATTATAATCATCTTCTGAGACTTCGATATATATGGAATAAATGAGAATCCAAAACTATATTTATTCCGTCATTACGTTATAAAACGTAGGAGGGAGGGAGAATAGAGGAAAGAAGAGCAAGGAAGAGGAAGAGGAGGAAGAAGAAGGAGAAGACAAAAAAATTCAGGTATGTGTTCTTTGGAATCATGGGTGTCGAACTGCACGCAAGGGTGATTTAATCGAGAAGAAACCTTAGGAACCATAGCTTCAAAATGAGTGAAGAAACAAAAGGCAATTTCGTGTGACTAAGGTGATATAAGTGAACCGTAGGAAGAAGAACGATGAAAACTGAGCCCGAGCGCCGCAGGTTACTACCGCCAGCATGGCCGTCCGCTTTGAGTAAAAATATAATTTGCTCCAAGCTTTCAGCAATTAAATCCGATCATGCTGGGTGATCCCTGGTTCCCAACTTCACAGTTCCATCAGATCCCACAGGCTCATTCAAGCGTCAGACGCAGAAAGATCGTTCAATCAGATTCTGACCTATAGTTGAGAATTGAATTTTTTTGTCAACGAACATTTAGGTAAGATTGTAGGCGATGACTGAGCTTATCGCCCACAGCCCCCAGAGAAGTCACTGATGACGCGCCATGGTGGTTCATCGGGTTCAAAACGAAGATTCGTGCTTTAATACCGGCAACAAGCCGAACCCATGTATATTCCTTAAGATATAATGGATTGCGACACGCCGAATCACGCATGTATGGCCATTCGAGCACGCCGACGATGCAAAAAATTCCATCCGTATTACCGCCAAAGCATAAGCGCTTGTTACGCGCGCGCACAATCCACCAGTTGGCTATTTGTATAGGTTGGCAATTACGCGGGCGGCGCAAGAAATTCGCCAGAGCGTTCAGTTTTTGAGCAACAACGGCACGCAGTAAATTTCACAGAAGCATGAAGTATGTTTAGCTCCCACGCGCGGCGCAAATTTTAATTCAGCGTAATGATTATCATGTCACAAGCATGTTAGCTTTAAACGCACCGCGACACAAACGCGATATATTAGGGGTTTTTGAAAGAAACTACAAAACAACGATGGAATGTCTACAAACAAAGCGCATGGCAATCTTCGGTTGTACTAATCCTGTTTGTTCATTTTGTGAAGTATTTATATTCGCATTGTGTGCTATCGCGACGACAGATCGCCATCATTTGTCATTCATATATAGGTGGCGATTTATGACCTATGATGTAAAACTTATGGTATGTATTTGATATGTAATTAATTACATATTTCGATTTTGAACAGAGATTTGAAATATCCATGTATTTATGGTATATAGATGCATCTGTAGATATATTCCATTTGAATTTTAAAGTTTCATTGTAAATGAGACCGAAAATGATGTGGCATGTCATGGAAATATGATAATGATTTTTATTTATAAGTTTGGGAATAAAGAAGTTGGGAGGAATCGAGGTATTAGTAGAAGTGTAAATTTCTTTATTGAAAATTTTGGTTTATCAAATGCAATAGCAGGATTTAAAATTTTATAAAATATTTAAACAAAAGTTAAATTTTATCACCCAATCATTTAAAATGAGTGCGCCACTTCGAAGCTTAACTGAAAAACTCGAGAGTTAGGTTCACTTCTGATTTCTTCGATCCAACGAGTTGGGTTGAGAGTCTGACAGCGTTCAGATCCTCCGCATAAGAGTTTTAGATAAAACCGAAGTGGTCTCCGCTATCAATACTAATCTCTCCCAAATCACCATATGAGCGGATCCTGAGTGGCACTTCTGAGCGGCTGGAGAAGTGAACACCCCCATGACCTGGACAAACCCTCAGCTGGTAGCGCCAACCAATATGCAATCAGGCTCATCCTTCGGCATCGCGGTGTCATGATATACCTGGGTACTGTTTCTTTGTTTGTCCAATCTCGATCACTCCTCTTAGCACCACCTTCAAGAACGGATCGCCCATGAGCTCAAAACCATATACGGATCCATTTTCTGACATGTTTTTAAGTACTAAGATCATTCATGCCAAAATATGGAATATTCATCAACTTTGTTTTGCGTACACTATCAAAACAGAGAGAATCCCAGCTTTAAAATGGCTGTGGTGGAACCAGCTATTCAGAGTCAGACATAAGTTTTGTATGTTATGACACAAAATTCAAACAGTTAAGTAAGAACGAAAGCACAAATCAGCAAATTTATGAGCGCAGCAAAGATTAGTTTAACTCTGGTACAAAAAGAGTGCTGAAACAGATCAAAGTTTTCCACTTAAACAAGACTCAAGAAGATTTTGAAGAAAGTTTGTCACGACAACCCTGGAATTCACTTGACATATTAAGGTAAATGGTAGAAGGAATTGTGCTCATATTAAGTGTCCGCGTCCAGATGCAGACAGACGAATTGATGAACTCTGTTTACGAGGCAATTTGCCACATGCGGTACGCTATGTGGGATAGAAATGCGTTACACAAGTTAGTGTCAACAAAGCTCTAAAACTGTCAACTAAGAAGGGTTTTCTATCACAACACATCATCCGCAGTTACACAGCGCATTGCTGGTTACAAAACATTAGCGTAGAATTTCATCGCGACAGAAATTTATATGCGTCGGACAATAAAAGCTGGTTAAGGTTGAAATTATGCGTTGCGACAAGCCGAAATTCGTCATCGATTTAAACTGGTAATAACGGAGACGAAATATGGCAATCAGGTCGCAATAAGGATTTCTGTGTCGCAACCAACAACCAACAATAAGAACAAGAACAACATCTATCGCACCGGGCGCTTTTTGGTCGCTGACAGAATCAATTTATAATCAAGATATGTTTTATTGTGACACGTAAAACTCCTGGCCGCGATAGAGAGATATTGCCGGCAAGTGGCACTGTTTGTCGCCAGGAAGATTATGTTGCGATAGGATCCAGAAGTTGGAAGGGCACATAGTTGGCTGTGGTGATACCTCTTGTGTTGCGACACAAAAGAAATCATGTTGCACACCAGGACGAAGATATCACAGCTAACAAGACAGATCAAAACCAGCCAAGGATGAAAACCAAATAAAGCTCGAAGTAAAGTTGCAATAGAAGACATGGTTAAGATTAAAGGCCAACTATTAAGGACTTAAAGCTATGTCGAGACAAGGAGACCAATTTGGGCTAGAACTGGGGATCCACAATGCATTGAATAAGCATACTTTAAAGATTGAAAGTCTATAAATAGAGTAATTGGCAAATATGCATGTTTTTCTACAACATGATTTTCTGGTGGTGGAAGACTTTCACATTTTTATTTTGCTTTTTATTTTCCATTTAGTGATTTAGTTTAGTATAGTTTATTTTTGTTAGTTTACTTACTTTTGGATTTACAACATACAACCCTATTTATTTCTTATAAATTCCTCTTTTCATTGGATCATTTATTTAAATGATTTGAAGGTTTCTGAGTTGATTTATCCGCTTTTTTTTTACACTAGTAATCTTTCTCGATCGCTTATGTAGCGACCCCGAGCCCAATCCAACCCGATCGGGCGGTAGTCCGAACCGGAATCCAAGATTGCCATTTTTTTTTATTTTCCATAAAGACAATTTTCTTTTTTTTTCAAATTGTCGAACTTCAAATCCCCGGCCTGGACCCGAATGGCAGATTCGAACGGAGCTCCTATGATTCTGTTGTTTCTATTTATCTTATCAAACATTTTGATGCGTAAGCCATTTCGCTAAGCGATTTCGCCATGTCATAACGCTATATTCAGCAACTGAGCCTATAATCACAACAAATGAGATTACAAAGAAGACCATGTCTTCATAATGATATGCAACGAAAGTTTTAGAGTTAACTTTTTGCTTATAAAATACCACTTGTTCAAAAAAGCGTTGACATGCAAACACAGGGCATATACTATATAAAATTTCTACACCAGCTTTCTTGATTCGCCTGTCTCTTTTATTCATTTATTACCTTATGTATAGATGGAAACTATACGCTTAAGAATTTTCATGCTTAGGTATTTATGGTGCTCTATTTCAATATTCAATTTAATCCTGACATGCATTTGTAACATCAAACCATGCCTATTATATCAACATATACTCATGCTATTCGCTTCTATGTCTTCATTTTACAAATCATTTATCATATCACAACATGCAAATTTTCAATAAGATAGTTTAATTATTAATCAATTTATGACGGTTTATACAAACTTTATTTATACTTGTCATCGTTGGTTAAGTCACTTTGACGATTCAGAACACCCTCCTGGACGGATTTCATTTGATGAATCCTTGGCCCCTGACATCATTCAAGAATGGCAAACATATTATTTAATAATTCCGTATCCTATCACGACGGATGCCGCTTTGGTGCACCCCAACACATGGTATCATCAGAACGTCGCATATATCATCATGACGGATGTCGATTGGTGCATCTCGCTTAAGTGGACATTTCTTCAATGCCATACGCCATATCATGATTCGATGTTGATCGGGTGTATCCCGCCAAGGAAAGATCGACACCCTCGGTGCCTTCGCGATGATGTCGATCGTATCGGCCCCGTCGATGGTTCATTCGGTATATCATTCCATCTGATCCTGCCTCAAAATATCACATTTATTCTGATATTCACTTTCGTATTATCTTTCTGGAAGATATATCAATCTATACTTATTTATATCATCTATAACATTCATGTACTCATTTCATACACTGTAAACTACTAAAAATAATGAAAATACATGAGTCTAGAACAAACTGCCAAAGATCTTAGTTTTTCTTTCTCTTCGACCTCAACTTAGGTTAGCATTATCACCGCCTTAATCAATAACAATCACGCCACTCTTAGTGGATAAACAATTATCATATTTTTCGTGAAATGACAATTTATCGTTAGCTGCTGGTTAAGACACTAAGTCTCGCTTCAATCAATTTGTTCATTGAGGGCAAAGCAGGTGCCAACGCTTTACTAGTTCTTATCCTTATCAACTTTATTATTCATTTCTGAGATCCCAACCGTAATTATATATTAACATGGATCTAGCGCAGCAAAACATGACAAATGTGGTTTCACTGGAAGCAAAGAAAATACCCTGGTGATCACTTTTGATCGGTATCGCATCATCCTCACTCAGCCAGCGGCACCAGACAGCCATATGGCACCGCATTATCTTGCTCATCAGATCATGGTACCCGCATCACCTTCTTGGCACCAGATTATTCATATAAAGCTGTCTGCAATCGGATTTTGGCATTTTCACCATTTCCAATAAACCTTCTCCAATTCATCACATAAAATCATCTATGAATCACCCAAATAACTGTGTGTCGAATCAATGAGAACCCTTTTCTCTGAAGAGGTTTTCCAAATCAGCAGATCATAAAAGAGGAAGTTAAGGTTTGACTTTTCAATCATCTTTCAACTGATCTTCTAGAGGTTGTTTCCGATTCTTAGAAGCAAAAGGAGCAAAGCCACCCAAAAATTGATCTCTCTTGCCAAACCCTAGTTTTCCCCTTTTCTCCTCTTCCTCCTGGGGAAAACATGATGTGCTCTGAATGGAGCATTCAGTACATCACTTTTATTCCAATCATTCATAAGGTCTGTCAGGCCTACGCACACTTTCTATTATTCTTCATTCTTCCTCTTTTATCTAAGTCAAATCATATACCTTTGTTTACTGTCTAATGAATCTCATTCATTTTTGGCATTCTAACTCTTTTTTATTTCATTTTCTGATTATTAATCATTATCAGATAAAGATTTAAGCTTTTAATATTTTGACCTGAGTCTTCTATTTTACAAATGTTCTACTGTCTTTTTCACTTCAATATTTCGCTCATCATCATTTGAAGCATATATTATCCGCAATCATGGTGTTCACACTTTCAATTTATATTTCAATTCTACTACTCATCAAATTTTGAAGCTCCAAGTTTAATTTATTCACCTTTAATATATAATATAATTATTATAAAATTTTTAGGTTTTTTAAAAGTCATAAAGTTATTCAACGATGTTGAGTAAACCGTTTATGTTGAGCTCACTGGAAGGTCATTGATGATAATCATTTTGTCGCATATAGTGGAAGCAGAAAGTTTAATAGACTCTGAATTATCGATTGATATTGTTATAATTTAATGCTCGTGATTGCATTCTGCTTAATTCAATAAAACAGATCTTACTGATTTCAGAGTTCCCATAACATTAGAGATAGAATCCTAAGAGTGTAAAGAACAGCCCTCAGGTATGGTAAAACTAATACTTATAGGAACTAATGAAACTTTGAAGGATTGGTTTTGAGATAGATCCATCATCCATTTATAAGTTAAGATAGGTTGAATGAAGATTTGTTTGGTCACCGCAGGTCTCTATTATTTGCGGAGCGAATTGACGAGATCTCGTGGCTGTAGTTTGTAGATCTGCAATCAAGGTGATGGAAATTTCACTCAATAGATGAGGCCAACTGAACGAGGCGTCGCAATAACTCGCCCACGGGGCACTCTGAACTGTAACCGAAAGGAAGCATCAAAGGAAAATATCGAACTAGAAAAAGAGTTATATACGCAACCATTAGAATCATGTTCAAAAACGAATGATAACTTTAATCACTGAAACTTATGGTTGGCGAGAATCCAAACGATACTACCTTGAATCTTTGACAACCTCAATTTTTCACCATGCCGGCATGCGAATCGCGTTACGGAAACTATCACGCAATTTGATCCGCGCCCGTTTCGTCACTGAGTAAACTCAACCCCAATTTGTTTCAAACTTATTTTTCTGAGAGACAGATTTTAGCCCAAGATTTATTTATCTTTTCTGTCACTATATCATAGATTCAAACAGTAATGATCTTGAGTAGTTGGGGTAGTTAGTCTTTTGATTTATCATCTTTCCTCGTGGGAACATGATCTTAATTCTAATATCCACTTTTATTTATCTCAGCAATCTGCAGTACTTATAAGATCTGAAAATTACAAACACACTTTAATAGCCATTTTCAAAGAAAGAACAATTCATCTTCACACAAGAGAAATGTCTGGTGTTTTTGCTTTGTTACCATGGATTTAAAAGCTCTTGTGTGGCAAAGACTTAAGATTAGTATATACTTATTCATATTCATATAGCTAGTTCTTAATAAGTTTTATGTATCGTTGTCGATTGAAATGTCCTTCGCAGCGTGACATACAATTGTATATATCATTTGGTCTTAACAAGTTTTCGACGCTGTCGGGATAGAATGATAAATTTGAAGACTCATATTCCAAAATCAAAAGGATTTATTAATTTTGACATTTTTCTTTTGATATTATTTTCTAAAATCTGCCAAAATACTTTAATAGCAAGAGCTAAAGAAGCTAATGGTTATTTTTCTGCTTGTTTAATGGATAACCTATTCAAGGCACCATTTGATATTAAGATAAGCCGCCGCAGCATTTGAAATGCATAGGAAAACAAATGGGATCACGCCTAGACATTGAAATTGGTGAGGGAACAATTGAGGGGTTTATGAGAGATCATCACTGAAAATGTCCTGTAAATATGGCAAACCAAAGAGAAAAGATTTGCAAAGGTTCTTAAGAAGAAGGTTATGGAGAGAAATCGAGGGCTAATACTATGGAGTAATTCTTTTGAGATCTGTTCCATGAGATATCAGAGTGAGACAACCTCGCCATTGAAGCTAACACTATCAGCTGCATTGATTACTATGGTGCAAAGAACACTAGTTCACGTGTCACCCATCTAAGATCCCTATAATGAGCACTATGGGGAGATTCACAGATATTTAACACTGGCCAACCGAATAGTGGTGAGACTAGAAGTAATGAAGGTAATTTCTTTCCCTTTTCACCCAGATGGCATAATATGGTTTGATTCATTGCCATGGGATCAAGTGAACACTCAAATAAAGCTGATGAGCTCATATGAGTAGATTTTTTTTCCCTCCGCCTTCACTAAGAAGAGGAGAAATAATTGTCTTCTGCCAGGAGAAAGAGGAGAGTCTCTACAATGTATATAGATTCAAGAGACTATTAAAAAAGAGGCCCTATGCATGGGATATATTTGACCACTTAGATGATATTTTCACTCATATGAATTATGCCTCTATGGCAAGAATGATTTAATCTGATGTATTTTAAAGAAGAAATAAGAGGAGGTAATAGCAGCCAACTGGGACAAGACCTTTGTCAAATGCAACTACAAGGCTCCATCCGGGCTTAGGAGCAGCACACTGCACCAGGGGAAGTCGCCTTATCGACTAGATAGAATGACAAACAAGAAGAAAGCCGATGTACATGAACAAACTGGGAATAATGAGAAAAGAATTGCATATACTACATTAAAGGGAGTAGTAAAATAGTTGGAATGAGAAATTTATTGAAAGTAAAGAAACTATCGTATTGAATGGAGGCACAAGACTCACAAACAGAGCTACACCTTTAAGCCTCACCCCAACCTACCAACACACTATACACCAACACTGAGGAATCATGAAAGCTTTTCATATGGTGGATGAGCATAACAAGGCCATAGATTTGGACAGAATTACCATTAGGCTTATGCTCACCGGTCTAATAAACAACAACAAAGAGACAGGAGGACAGAGAATATCGCATTCTAAAAAGGATCTAATCTCTTTGAAGATCTTATGTTTCAGTCAATGAAAAACGAAAATAATTTGAAAAGGAGAAGAGATTTTTTTGAATTTAATTCAAGTGAAATACAACTGTTTCAGCCAAACACTGAAGATTCTTACACTGAGATGATGTATAGCTTATCCTAATCATGCATCCACCAAGATCGTTCATGATGATAAGTAAGAATCTGGCGATTGTAAGATATAACTACAGTTTTAAGAATTGAAGAAAGAAGAAACAGTTATTATGATTAAGAAAAATATGCGTATTATTTGTGGGAACACTTTAAGCAACATAGCCCAGAAACACTAGAGAAGAGAAAGCAGAGCAAACATGCAGAGCAAAAGGTGGAAAATGAAAACTTCATGAAAAGAAGAGGTTGTTTTATGAACCTGAGTCTATCTCCAGTGCTTGTGTGCAAGTGGGTCAAGAATGTTCCCACTTATATGCAGAAGATAAAGATCAATGTCTTCTCAGCAGTCATTCAATGCCTCTTATAAAACAAGCATGAGAGCATTGAAAGGTGAAAAGAAGGTCACAAGAAGGAATAGTGAGCCTGATGAAGAATCCTCATAGCACTAGAATTTTCATCAGAGAGACTTAAGATCCAGTAATAATGAATCTCAGAAATCAAATATGGGTGCAATATGGTGATTATGAGCAGCATCAACTTGATGCCTTGAATAAAGTGTGACGGTTTGGGAACTCATCCCACTACTGAAGATCCAGAATGACGTATACAATACTAGCCCATCCTTGAGTAAGACTTTAGAAGATAATAATCAGTATGAAGAGTACCTGTTTCCTGTATAGATCTTCTTGTATCACATTGACAGCAAGATAATAAGTCCATTCCACAAGAACCTTCCACAAATATTCTCCTGACGATAAGAGTGAGAATCAATCCTCTGCTAAGTTGAGATGATAGCTGCAGACTTCATCCATAATCAACAATGCTTTCTTTTGAAACAATTGTGAATCAAGTGATGTTGAATGTGAGATTGTGGAAAAGAAAATTCCTGAACTGCCTCAACTGATTGCATCGGTAATTTGGAATCGAATTCAATGAGAACACAAATAGCTGTGATTTATTAAACTGAATAACTCCTCTTGAACTCAATAATAAATTAAACATGATTTGAGTGTTGAAGAAAATAATTTTAAGATAATCTAGTAGTTATAAAGAGGAGGCTGAGTTTGAAGAAACATTGTTCAAGGTTTAATTTCAAGGAATTACTAACATTTGAAATATGCCTTCTCTATGAATCAGAAAAGAAAACAACATCGTCTGAACCTGATTTGATTTGACGCTTGAAGAACACAAACTGTTGGAGACTCTCAAAAAATATAAGGAAGCAATAGCTTGGTCCATATAGAAGACCCAAGAACAAGCCCTGATATGCATACAAGATCCTATTTGGAGGAGAACGTTAAAACCTCTATAACACCGTGCACAATTCCAGGAAGAATGAAGAAGTTGTAGAAAGTAAAGGTTGAAATGGTCAATGCGTGCTTCATCTATGCAATTTGACAAATTTTGGGTATTTCAGCTCATGTGGTTCCAAAGAAGGAGACAATGTGATAAGAAATGAGGAGAATGAATTGATCTCACAAGAATCCATGATACATGGAGAGTGTGTATAGACTATAGAAACCCAAACACTAACAATGTAGCTGATCATCCTCACCTTCATCCACTCAAAACGTCGGATACAGCGTGACATCTCCATTACCGCTTTCGATGGGATACTTTGTTTACAAACTATCAATAGTTCTAGAGATCAGGAGAAAACTGATATATTTTATAGCGCCCTTATGGCATCCTTGCTTTTAAGGATGCCTTTCGACTATATAATGTTCCGCCATCTTCAAAATATGTATGATGTCTATGTTTTTTGATTTAGTGGAAGAGGCTTATAGATTCATATTGACTTCAAATATATGATCCGCTTTGAGCATTGTCCGAAAATTTAGAAACACATCAAAGGCATGGTAAAGACAAAAAATCTAGCTTTGAATTAGAGAAACACACTATATAACATGTTGCATTAGTCTTGGGACACAGATTTCTACTACCTGGATTGGAAGGGAGATCAAGGAAAGACAGAAACTAGGCTGCACCACAAAGAATGTGGGAAGTGGGATGGCAGCTCTTGGGATATCAGTTTTGATGGATATCCATAAAATGATTCTCAAAATCCTCCACCATTGTAATAGATTATGCCAAGATGCAAAACTGATTTTCATGAACTTCATGATTTGCATTTGACAGATTAAATCTAGATTAGCATACTCTAATATGTTGGGAATCTAACCCTAATGACTTGGCACAAAGTATGCCAGATTGGCAATGGTTTCAGATCGACAAAGAACTGAAAAAAGAGATTCGGTCATATATTTATAAGTGAAGAAACTTTAATATGCACAAGAGGAACAATCAACACGAAAAGAGATGCTAGCAATGGTGTTTTCTTGTGAGAAATTAGGTCTCTTGTGTATTGGGATCCCCAGAATATACAACCATCATGTCAAGAATAAAATGATCTAATATGTTATTGAGATTCAAACCAAGATCTGATGAGATAAGGTTATTTATAGAACTGATCCCAAGATCAAAGATGTGAGTTGGTATATTGGGCTGCATAGCAGACCACTTTGTCTGACGGGAAAATGAATGTTGCAGCAAGAAATGGAAGTAGCGCAAAATTTTCCTAATGAGCAACTATTTTTGTTGTCGTACCAAAACACCCCGGTATGCTAATAGACAATAATTATTTAGCTTCAGAGTGACGTTTGCTCAGAATTCTTAAAAGGTCACAAGAGGTGGGAAGAAAATTAGACTAGCTGTGTATTATATATCTCCGGATAATCCATCAGATAGAAGAGAGCAAGATATGACATACAAATGATGGTTCCAGAAATGTAATAAGGTGTAACAGAGAAATAAAGTCATGGATCACCATATGGAGGATTAATTTCTGAAGACAAGACAAACTTAAAAAATTCTCCATCCAGGTTTTATTGGTCAACACCAAGATTGGTTTGTTGGTAATAAGACAGACTTGGTTGAGAACAAAAACATAGTTAGAATGATGCTTCATATGCATGAAGTCAGGTGATTTTTATGTCGGGGAATAAACTCATGACCTTCTTCTCCAAATACTAAGGATATATATCTCTAATGTGATTATAGATCTCAAATGGTGGAATGAATATTATCCAAAAGATGTCATCATGATAGGTTGACAAATAAAGATTCTGTTAACATTGATAATCAAAACTATCATCAAGATTAGGGAAGCCACTTACATAAATAAAGTTTTCAGAAACCCACAAATGAGCAGGAATCAAATATATATGATTGGTTTGTCACCTCAAAGAAAATGTAAGCTTAAACAATAGGATAAACATAATTGGAGAAAAACAAGTATCACAAGTAGAAAAGATTGGTTTATAAAGCTAGATATGCATCAGGGGCCAGTAGAACTCCGCTACAAAACTCCCATTGAATGTCCCTCATATAGAATAATATTTAAAACTCGTCATCTCCTAACTGAATAAAGCCATGTGTCATCAAGAAACTGAATTGTGACTTTCTGCTTCGAAGGAAAAGAGACTACTCTAAATGAATGAACTCGGGAAGGTTTTCTTTTTGGAAACGTTCTTCTTGGTGACAATAAAACGTTAGAATCACAAGAAAAACCAAGAGGTGGCATGATCAAAAGATCCAAAGAGATAATTATGTAGGAGAATGTTTCTTATACAACTCCAGGCTCAAGTTTGTTTCAAGAAATGAAATTCAAGATATGGTCCTAATAGAAAGATAACCAAGACACCCTTTGAGGTAATGACCAAAAGATGAATATGGAAGTGAATTCAGGCAAATGGTTAGAAACTGAAGCACGACTCCTCGAGGAAGCATAAATAGTATGGTGGATCCAGATTCTAGCATAGTGAAAGGGTTTGCTGAAGCATGAAGATACTATGAGTAAATGTCCTACTTAAGACATAAACTATAAACTTCTCGAGGCAACTACAAAAAGTTAAATGGATGATGGATTACGATGATTACATTTATAAATTATGGTTTTTAGCTTAATCATAGAATGATAGATTGATATTTACTGATATTTGTTAACTTTTTTCAAGAACAGGGAAGAGGAATCGAACTGGTACTTTAATAGAAAAGGTAGATGATCTCAAATTGAAATATGCGTGAAATAACTACAAGGGGGAGTATTTCTAATGCCCTCAACTTGTTTTTAATGATAATGCATATTTTGATGTTTGGGGAGTTGATTAATTGTTGTTCGCCGTTATTTTAATGAACGATATTGATGTTAGAAAAGATAACGGTTGCTCATACTAACGAGGTTCTTTGAAATGAATATGTGTTTTCACAATTATGATTCATGGGATGGATCGGTCGAATACATCAGCATGAATGATTGTGTTATACAAAACAATAAAATAATGCATCGATAATAAAAACAATTTCACGTATTAGCAAACAAGCAAAGAGGTTACACACTATTTGAAATTAAGTATCATAAGGTTGTCGCGATATGCTTTACGTCGCCATGGGCAGAAATGCTAACAGGTTTCGGCAGAGATCATAGTTCGCGACATATTTTCTATACGCCACATAATTCAATTGAGCATAGATAAAATTGTGTCGCGACAATTTTTGTTGGTCGCGATAACGAATCGTTTGAGTTCAAACTGGCGTAAAATTATAAGGACATTACTCTCAGCGCCACACACTAATTTTTGGGTGGTAACACACTTTCCTAGAATGTACTAAGAACTACATTAAGGGTGAAAATATCCATCTCCCATTATAAATAGAAAGTTTTGAAGATCCAGAGAGTCATCTAATCCTCCTTCATAACAACCTTTCATCCCTCACCACTCTCATGCTGAAACCTGAATCTAAATTTAATAGTTCAATCATGCTTGAGCCCACAAACCCATCTGTAAACCAACTAAATCAATGGAGGGAAATATGTAGTCGAAGATCGACAGCTTCAAGTAACTAGATGAATATTATGTTAAGAGAGGGACAGAAAACAAGATCTTTGATGAGAGGAAAAATCAAAGAAAAAGAGGAAATAATAAATTAGATTACAATGCAAATTACAGCACTGGTCTTATATTATATTTTGAGAGATAAACTCGGAAAAGAAATATAGAGATTCATTAGAGAAAGGTTTTGTATCAAGTGTATTTCTCTTCCAAGAGCTGATAGAGAAAGATAAGATCTTTCTTACACATAAGGCTATTTGGTCTAAGAGATGTAACAAAGAGTTCATGCCAAATACAGTGCGGTGGAAACTGGGATATAAGTGCGTTGGTTTGAGAGATGGTATTTTAGTCGAGAGCGATAAATCATCTAACAGATTCAATTTCTTGTGAGAGGAAGGATGGATCTATATTCAAAAGACTGGTTGAAGCACCTAACTTCTAGAAGATTGTAGATCTATTGACTGATGGCAAAGGGAAGTGGAATGCCACCAAGAAGAAGTCGCATGAATCCATCACTAGGGGGACATTGACTGAGGAAGCAAAGGTTTGGTATTACTTCTTAAGTTCAGTCATTCTGCCCTCCAAACATTTATGCATGATTTGTTAACCGAAAGTACTATTTGAGATACATTTATTACGGGTTTTGAGCACTTTGTGTACTAATCGATTCTGCTCCAATTACACATTAAGATCCCTGCTATTCCTCTTTGATGCGCATTTTGGCTAATTTGTAGTTTTGCAAGCTATTTATGCGAAAATTGTTGAGTCGATCTATTGCGAGGGTGAGTCAGGCCGGTGTTGCATGTCGGAGACCGGAGGGAAGGAGGCGCCAGTGAGAGGAAAGTAGAAGAAAAAGGGAGCCGGAGTGGAATTTTTGCAGGATTGCGAAATTTTCACAACCTGCAGAATTTCGCAGGATGCGAATTTTCCTTCCTATTGCCACTGTTCATCCTGCAACACTGTTCTTGTCTCCTGTACTAGTCACCATCATGCTTTTTTGACGTTTTAACTCATTTTGTTCCCTTTTTGGTTTTCTTCCCATCTTATCCCTTGTAATAGCTTTTGATTTTGGTTCTTTTTGTAATTTTGCTTGGCTGGGGCAGTATATAAGCTCCCATGCCTTTGTAACGAGAGCGACTTTTGCTCATTAATAAAATGGTAGGGAACCTTCCCGGCCAGTTCGAGCAGCCTCTTGTCTTCACTTTCTCTCATTTTCTCCTCCATTTCTTGGTTGCGAAACACCCTCCAGGATGACAACTTGGAGGATGGCGACAAACCTTTCCTCCTTGAAGTGGAAGGTTGGTGGTCACGGGATCTTAAGAATTTGGAGGGTTCCGTGTTCTTCACGGTACTCAGCGGCGATTTTGTATTCCACTTTCTAACTTTGGGTTTTATCCTTCAAATCTCCTTGAATGGCTATTGTTTGGTCAACTTTTAGGGTTCAGTGGATGCTTGTGCTAGATCACGAGATTAGTGGATACCTCATGACTGTGGAAGGTGAGTGAGGAGACTTATTTTCCTTTGTTGATGACCCACTTCTTTGCTCGGTGAACACTGTAATTTTCAAAGGATAATTATTTTGGGTTAGGTTTTGTAGCTAAATGAAGATCCGGTTCGGGGAGATGACTATAGGTCATCCTCCCGACGTGAAATGACCTTGAAGCCCCTCGGTTTCCCTAGGATCCTAAGCTCGTTATACGTGCTTGAGGAGATCTCTTTTATTATTTTTCTTATTTTTCTTCAGTTTATTTTCACTTTCCGACCATCAAAACTCCCCTGTTTTTACAAAATCCCATAATCTAAATTGGAATTCACTAGTTTTAAGCTCACTGTAAGTCATTTGTATGAAGAAAACCCCGTCCACGAGTTCGACCCTAGAGGCGGCTATCTTTGCGATAGCTTTGCTCTGTTGATGGGAGGAGGCCCAGGTTATAAATTTTGTTGATTAGAGCACCTCTGTGACGCAGTCAAATGGGCGCCGTTGCCGGGGATGGTGCCTAAGTGCAGATGATGACTTGATGAACACTTGATCCTCATCACAAGTCTGAGTGGTCCCTCTGTAATATATGCTTTGCTATTAGTCTTTAGTTTAGTTCACGATTTATTTTTTTGGTAACCCTAACCTTTTAGGTAGGATTGTGTCTTGGTCATTGGGTGTTTGCCCTGTTTTTACTGCAGGAATTTCTAGTGGATTAGAAATCCAGAGGGTAGGTTGATCAAAGTCAATTTTACGAGACACGGAATTTGAATTTGAATACTGACCAAATGGAAGAGGGAGAGCATTACAGTGAGTACTCAGTGGAGAGAAACCCTAGTGCATACATGTCAATGAGGGATTACAGAAACCTCCCATGGCAGAATCAGCAACCCATGGAGAGAAATCAAAACCCATCTAGGTCCGGCGAGGATTATGAAACCCTCATTATGGATGAGTGCATCCTTTCTGCCAGTGTCCCCCTGACTAATGCTACCATATGACAGTCTTTACAACCTGGTTAGGGAGCGCACAAATTCCTCATAGATTAAGATACAGTATGCACCTCTTGCTTCTCCATCTTGTTCTTTAACTCCTCAGCCACCATAACCACCATAGTTAATTTCTCCAATTGAGTAAGCAATACTGAACCTTACCAAGATGGTGGGTGACGTTGCGGAAGAGCAGAAGACATTCAATGCCCAACTAAGGCAAAGAATTCATACTGTGGAGAACTCTTTGAGTAAAAAATTAGATGGGCTGTAAAGTGGAATTGAACAACAGTGCAATGACCTACAAGTGGAATTGATCATAAATTTGACAACCTGCGAAATCAATTTCGAAGCTTGCAGTCATAAGAGAAGAAATCGGAGAGAGAGTGCTGATTGGCGCTATTTTGGGTGGCTTGAGACTCAGCTACAACAACTTCTTCGGGAGGGATTGATGCGAGGAACTAGTAGGCTCACGAGGGCGCCATCGAGGAAGCGAGAGGAGGTAGAGGAAAGAAGCGGGAGGGCAGCTTATCATTACTTTGATCCCGTAAATTTGGATCCAAGTACCAGCGCAACCTAAAAACAACCCAGCACCGGTCCTTATCTTGCCTACACACACCCATTGCAACACACAGAAACACTACGGCAAAGGCCAAATGCATTTGCAACATGCGCCTGCGAAACCTCCAGAAGTTAGTGGTCTTTGTTCACATTTGCCACATCGAAGACATTGGCGGTACGCTCATTGCATGGCATAACGGATGGATTCGGGTCTTTGGTTGGGGACATGACACACGGACCTCGCATTTCGCCGCTCACCCGGTTCCGACCAATCTCAGGCTTGAGAGGCGGTTTGGGGGGCCACAATCTCCCAGCTTTTTGTTTTCATTTTCTTATTTGTATTTATTTTATTTGGTTTCTTTAATTTTTTCTCTTTAGATTTTCTTTAATTTTTAGTTAATCTTTGTTTTTAGCTTAATTTTCAATTTATACCCAATTTTCTTTTTAACTTTTTTTTTGTGTTTTTTTTTGTTTTATCAAATTTGTTTTAATGGGTGCATGGAAAGACTGAATTTTGCAACTCTTGTTTGGATTGGTACAGAATTTACATGGCCGTCTTATATAGTCGTCTGGAGCTTCATAAAGACAAGAATGAAAGTGTAGGTAATTAAAAAAAATGATTTTCTTTTATATATATATAAAATAAAAAAAAATTTAAAAAATTTGGTCTTTGAAAATATTAAAAAATAATAATAATAATTAATTTTTAAAAAAAAAAAAACAATTTCTTAAATTGCAACCCTCTTTCTAATTTCTGACAAATTTTGTTTAGCCTTAATTTTCATTCGAACTCTGTTTAGGTATTTTGGTACCGTTAAATCTTAGAGTGGTAAATCAAATATAACTTGAAATAACACTTTTGAAATTATTATGAAGGTTTATTTTAAAAATGATCAAATTGGTCACTTTTTCCTCTATTTTCTTCTCTTGTTTATTTGAAGCTGACGGGTGAATAAGGTGTCGATGGAAAGCTTGCAAAGTCTCCTATCGAACAACGAGTACATTTCATCAAAGAGGTATCACTTCCTTCTCTAACTTTCCATTCCAAGCCCCATTGCGGACAATGTGACATTTGGTTGAGGGGAGAGTTAGTGAAGGAAGTGGCATTTATTTATGTTTTTGTTACTATTTTGAGCAAGCTCATTTTGTGATGTTTAGTGGCTTGCTAGTTTTCCCTTTGTGAGATTGTTATACTACTCTGACTTACTTTCAATTAAAAAATTGCACCCCATTTTGCACCATTTTTTTGTGTTTTGCTATTTGTGGTTTGAAGAAAAATTGGCTCTTGTCAATTTGTTATGTTAGATTGGTTCCATACTAATTAGTGGATGATTAGTTGAATCCTGCTTTGCTTTTGACCTTTTTCTCTTCACCTCTGGCTAACCACTATGTGCACATCGAGTTTCAACAATGGTGAAAAAGCGCTAACCTCCTAAGCTTTGCAAAACCTGCCTAGTTTAGTTGACTACCTTTAATAGGTTAAGGACCTATGAAAGAAGGCGATGTGTCTTCAAAGAAAAAGAAAAAGAAAAGAGACTAGAAAAGTCGCGATGCTTTGCCTTGAAACTCGAGCATGGTTCGAGGGTATATGGTAACCTTTAAAGCCAGTGTACAAGCGGCGGTTGGAAGTCATCTGACTTAGTGCTGCTATGGGTGGATGGGTGAGGTTTGGCGAGTTAGTGAGTGCTAAATTTGAAATCATTAGAAGTCGGAAATTGAAACCTAAAGAGTTAGTGGTCGAAATATCCTTATGACTTGGTGCCTAAGCCTTAATTGGTTGGGAGTCATCGGTGAATCCAGATTACATGGACTTTGGTGAGGTCGATTCCTCGGCGTGCACCATAACCGCAAAAGAGTTGTGGAACAAGAGTGGGTCTAGATCTATTTAGGTTGGTTAGTGTCCTAGGTGGCGGCAGTAGCTTGGTTGGGGGGAGAGTGCAGTTTAGCAGTTTATTGTTGAGAACTGATCAAACAAACACTTAGGTTTTGGTGGAAGTCTCTGGTTGATTCACCAAGAAGGAGGCTCTTTTGATACTCAATTTTGTATGGCATTCATTCTCTCAGAGATAGTTATTGGGCAAGGGTTTCAGTGATTCTCATCGAGGGTTAGGCATTACTCATTCACAACCTTTTTTAAATACCATTTTTGTGAACATCATTTTGTTATTGTTTTGTACGCTCTCTCTTTCTTTCTTTCTTTTTTTCATTGCTAAGGGACTAGCAATGTGTAGGTTGGGGGGTGTGATTAGTGCTCAAAAAGTGCTATTTCGAACCCTGATTATTGTAGGTTTTAAGCACTTTTTGTGTACTAATCATTGTAATTAACTCGAATTGCACATTAAGGTCCCTACTATTCTACTAATTGTATTTATGGCTAATTTTGTAGTTTTTGCAAGCTATTTATGCCAGAATTGTCGAAAGTCGATCCAAGCACGAAGAATTCAAGTCAAACTTAGTGTTACATATCAGAGACCAGAAGGAAAGAAGAGCAGAAAATGTAAGGAAAGAGGATCGGAAAGAAGAAGAAAAAGGGAAGCAGTGGAATTTTGCAGGATTGCGAAATTTTCACAACCTGCAGAATTTCGCAAGTTGTGAATTTTCCTTCCTAATATGTATTCATCCTGCGGCCTTTATTTCATGTCTCACCTGCTTTATTCACCATCCACCTTTTTGGCGGTTTGACTCATTTTGTTCCCTTTTGGTTTCTTTGTTATCCCTTGTAATAGCTTTGATTTGGTTCTTTGTAATTTTGCTTAGTGAGGCGTTATATAAGCTCTTATGCACTTTGTAACCAAAGAACTGACTTTTGCTCATTAACATAGCGAGCAACTGCGGTTCTGCTTCTTTTCTTTTTCCTTCACTTTCTCTCATTTTCTCTCCCTTTCTTGGTTGCCAAACACCCTTCAAGGATGAAAACTTGGAGGATGAGTAGCTAAAACCCTTTCCTCCTTGAAGTGGAAGGCTACTGGGTACAGGATCTTAAGGCTGGAGGGTTCCATGTTCTTCACGCAAGTACTCATATTTAGTGATTTTATTGTTTCCCTTTCTAACTAGGTTTTATCCCTTCAAATCTCCTTGAATGGCTGTAATTTGGTGAATTTTAGGGTTCGGTGGATGTATTCTTAGATCACTGAGATTCATTAGTTACCCTCAATGATCCATTGGAAGGTGAGTCAAGGAGATTTATTTTCGTGTCGGTGATACTTCTTTGCTTTCAGTGACACCATTTTCAAAAGGATAATTATTTTAGGTTGGAGTTTTATAGCTAAATGAAGATCCATTCGGGAGATGACTATAGGTCATCCTCCCCCAATGAGAAGCCGACAGTGGAAACCTCGATTTCCACAGGATCCTAAGCCTAGTATACTGATACTTTAAGGAGATCTCTTTTATTATTTTTCTTATTTTTCTTTAGTTTATTTTCAGTTTCCAACCATCAAAATCCCCTGTTTTTACAAAATCCCATAATCCAAATTGGAATTCACTAGTTTTAAGCTTATTGTAAGTCATTTGTATGAAGAAAACCCATCACTGAGTTCGACCACATATGTATCTCTTTGCGGTGGCTTTGCTCGACGGTAGGAGGAATTTGGGTTATGATTTTGTTGATTCGCCGGAGACACCTGTGGCGCGATTCAGTACACGATCAAGGAGAAGGAAGCAGTTTTGCTCTACGCCATCCTCAAGGGATATAAATTTAGTGTGGGCAAGTTGATTGAAAACTCAATCCACGAGCTGCTACGAGGAAGATCTGAGGATTAATCCAGCGAGTTGATGTAGAGGCTGTGTATTTTGGGTGGTGTCTAAGGAGACTGGGAAGAAGAGGAGAACGACCCCAAGACATCACCCTAACATTAATCGAAATCACAAAGGGGCCTAAAAATAAAGGCAGAGGAAGTCAGGTGGAAGTTGTTCGAGATGAAGAAGAACCAGCAAAATTACAGGAGCTCCGGCAGAGATGAAACTCCACGAGCTTCCTGAAAGCGAGGAGAGTGTAGGCAATGCTACTCTTTCTTCCACAGGTGAGACTAGTTCATCAAGAGCATGCTGAAGGCTTTGAACCTCTAGGGAATAACTCTACATTGAAATGCTTAATGCCATGAGGTAAGGAATGGAAGAAAGGAATGACAGTGAAACTCCAAGCACACCCAGCTCGGAGATGAGTACATAGAGGCTGAGTTGAGAAAAAGGGACCAGAACTTAGAAGAGGCTCTAAAATAGAGAGATGAAGAATGGAGAAGTAGATGGGAACAAAGGGAACAAGAGCTTAGTGAAGAACTAAAGGCAAGAGAAGATACCTTCATCTTTGAGCAGTTAAAAAGAGAAAGTGAGCTATTCAAAATCATGAAGGAAATGGAGGATTCTATGGAGAAGAACATGTTGCAGAAGGTAGATGTCTTTGGGTATCTGTACAAGGAACATCAAAAGGAAATCAAAGCTTTGATCGAAAAAAGGGACAAGGAATTGGAGGGCACCCTGAATTACAGGGAGAAGTGTTGGACAGAAAGCTTAGATATGATCAATAAGAACCTAATTAAGATGTACTCTGCCCAGGGTGAGTTTAAGGGAACCCTGAATTCTATTGGGCAGAGACAAAATGATATGATCAAGCAGCTAGCCCTAACCATGGGTGTCTGTGTAGAGAAGTGGAGAAGAGCGAGTAAATTAAGACGGACACTAGTCGAATCCACTGAATTCTCCCTTGTGCAACGACTGGATAAGTTAGATCCGATTAACCTACCACATCCTCCATAAGCGAGAAAAGAAAAGAAGATAGCTCACCCTACTTTTCCATCTCCTCATCCTCTCTGTACTCAATGTCCAGTCATCAAAATAATCAATAAAATAAACAATTCTTCGTAAATTCTGTGTTCATTTGTGTTTTTGATTGTTTGGTTTTGTTTTGCTTAATTTTCTTTGTTTCATGGTTGATAATTACTTAGTTGAATAACGGAGAAACCAGCTACCTAGATCAAATTGTCTAATTGATGTAGCATGTTTGGTTGAAATGAATTGATGAAATTGTGGTTGTGTTTGATTGTTTTAAGCTAAATGCATGATCAAAATGAACTTCTTGACTTGATAAAAAACAACACAACAACAAACCTCAAAGCCAAACAAACCATTGATAGATGCATTGGGGTAGGATGAAATGAATGGAAATGGACAGTTGTAAGATTTTGGATAAATGTGTTGAACTTCAAGAATGAGGAAGGTTTTACTAAATTGATGGAACAGAAAAAAAAAAAAAAAAACTTATAATTCTGTTTGATGTAAATCGTTTGGTCTTAAAATCCTGATAACTTTGCACATGGTCAATAGTAACTCTGGAAATAACTGTGCCAATATTAGGAACATCTTCTGGGATCTATCATAGTAAGGGGCTCTCAGTGTCACAAGACTAGTTAGATTATTAGTCAGGCGAAATCTAAGCGATACCACTAACAAGAAATGATTTAGGCCATCCTTGGAAGTTTGAGCCTTTCAAAGCCTACCCCTATGATATGCATAAGCATATACACTAGTTCCTATTTTGAGCCTAAGCCAAATATCATCATCAACCTACAAATAAGAAGCCAAATTCCTCCCTTACACATAATCTTATAGTAAAGAACCCTTATTTGCCCAGATTATTAGACAAAGTACAATAAGGACCTAAGAGGACAAGTTTGGAGGAATATTATTTCAAATTGTAGAGAAGGAAGAAAAGGGTTGAGAAAAACAATTCAAAGAAATAAGAAAAGATGAAGAGGATTGTGAAAGAAGCTGTAAAAAGAGAAAAAGATCAAGGAGGAATGAGTTTGGTCTTGTAGCCTTCCTCCCTTGAACAATTAAGTTCTTAGGGATTATTGTTGACACCTAGTACCTAATGCCAGTGGTATGGGAGTTACTAACCCAAAAGTTAGATTAAGGGTGGTAGAAAGCTTAAAAAGACCAACATTGCACCCGTTCTAAGAAACTTGATGAAATGAAAAGTGAAAAAGCTTCTAAAATAAGGAGGAAAAGTTATCTTAATTTATAAACAATGAAAGAGAAAAGATACAGGGCTGAAGAGATAATATAAAGAGATGCACCAAACCTTTGGGGAAAGTTAGAAAATCACAATCAAGAGAAATCAAGGATATATCAAAAGGCAAAAGTGTAAGTTGTCAAGAATCTGGGTAAAGTGAGCTAAAATTGTCCCATTATCTAGCCAATTATTCTACCCAGACATTACAAGCCTGAAATACCTATTTCATCCTGAAGGTGGTAATATGCTTACATTAGTGGAGATTAATATGATAAACAAGCATATGAGACTATAATAATAAAAGAGAGAATGCCAACTGAGTATTATCCCAAAAATTTATGCGATATATACCCAAGGAAAAGTGAAAATTGACACACACTCATAAATTAGGATAATATTTAAATTGTTTACACCTATTGAATTATTTGTTTATTCAGTGAACTTAATTGAAAATATTCTTGATTATAGATTGGAAACATGTTTAGGAATAATTTTACAATTGACCTTTGTTCATGCCCTATTTGAGCTTTGAATAGAAAAATGTCCTTAAAAATAAAAGTTAAATTGTTTGAGGACAAACAAAATTTTCTTTTCTTTGCTTGGGGACAAGCAAAACTTTAAGTTTAGGGTGATGAAGTCTAAAACTCATATATTTTTAATCATTTTCCGACATGTTTTAACGATTTAAGATCTATTTTTATGCCAAAATATGGAATATTCATCAGCTTCGTGTTTCTTGAGGTAATTATTGAAAAAAGGAGAGAATCCCAATGAAAGAAGCAAAAGATTGGAAAATGCAACTTGATCAGTGTGTGACATGAGTTCTGTATGTCGCTACACAAAAATTCAAACAAGCTAACTCTTAAAATTTGGAATGAAATAAAATATCATGAAACTTCATATGTATGATTCTATCTTGTCTTTATTTGCATGTAGATGATATTGTTGCATCATGGAAGCTCAGTTGCGACTTTTTCCAAGTTGTATGTATTAGCATGTGGACCTGATCCTCGAGTTACATCATACTCAGGTTGTGATGTGAATGGAGTGCGATATCACACCTACAACCGTGATAATCGATTGACGACTCAAAATAATGGCATTGTTGTGGCTGGGGAACATGACAATGAAGAAGTAGAATTTTATGGTGTCTTAGTTGATGTGCTTGAGTTGCAATATTTGTTTAATCATAAGGTAATATTATTTAAGTGTGAGTGTTTTGACACAAATGCAAAGAGAAAAAGAATTAAAAAAGATCACAACTTAATTTGCATAAATGAGTCGAATACATGGTATAGGAATGATCCATTTATTTTGGCATCTCAAGCACAACAAGTATTTTATGTAAATGATCCTAAATTTTGATCTAACTGGAAAGTAGTAGAAAAATCACACCATAGGCATATTTGGGATATTCTAGAGATGGAAAGTCTTGAGATGGGAGGCAATGAAGAAGAAGGTGATATAACTTAATAATGAAACACATCCATGTGTTTGTTGAAGAGGATATTAATCGTGAGACTTGATTATTTAATTGGCAAGATGTAGAGTCAACCATTTTAGATGCAAATATCATATTTGCACAAGAATGCACCTTACAAGATGACAATTCATAATTCATAGATGATTCTAGTGATGAAGATGAAGCATTGAGTGATCATGATAAGAAAGAACCAATTTTAGATAGTGATGATGACACTAACTTAAATGATTGAGGTAAAAAATTTTACTTTCATTGTATGCCATTTTTTGAGGCATTTTTTCCCTCAAAAATATTTGTAGGATTATGATTTATTATTGAATTTATTGATGTTATAATTAGACAAATTACTATCATTTTTTTCAAAGATACCATGGTTATTATGTATGTCAACTACTAGTCATACAAAGGATCCTCTTGAAACTATTAACTATTTGGTATATTTTTAGTGTTTTCTCGTGGGGAATGTTTTCTTGCATTATGATGTGTTTGCTTCTTCTTCTTTTGTGTGGGTGCGGAGTATAAGAAGAACAAAGGAATAGATGAAGCATTTATTTTTATTATTTTTGAAAATCTTTTTATTTAAAAAATAAAATTTATTTCTTGAAAGTATAATTTATTAGATATTGTATGTAATTAATATACCAAAATAAGTTAAATTTTAATATAAAAATATATGTATTCATAATAATTAAAATTTTAATAAATAAATAAATACTAATATTTTTAAGTAATATTCATTATATATATATATATATATATATATATATATATATATATATATATATATATATATATATATATATATATATATATATATACTAATATGTGTGTGTGTGTGTGTGTGTGTGTGTGTGTGTGTGTGTGTGTGTGTGTGTGTGTGTGTGTGTGTGTGTGTGTGTGTGTGTGTGTGTGTGTGTGTGTGTGTGTGTGTGTGGCGCCCCTGTCCGGGGGTCGGGTTGACAACTTAGTCATTTTATGGAAACCAGGTGAATGTCGGGTATCTGATGTCACATACATTTGTCATATATGGAGACTGTTCTATATAATTTTCTTACAAATAACTTGATTTGTAATAATATTTCACAAGAGTTTGATGTACAACTCTTTTATATGCTTTTATATGCCCAAAATATATTATTAAAACTAGATTGTTCTAATATATTTTGCAAAAATAATTCTCAGGCCACGGCACATTTGTAGTACTCATGGCCTCAGGCGCGAGTCTTCTCGTGTATCTGAATGAGGGATCCCACGACGGGGTGAGAAAAACCCAGTAGTGATAATCTTCTACAAGGGTTACTCTCCACCTAAGTGCACATGTAATGACAACCAAACACATGCAAGCAAATTCATAATCCTACTCGAGATATCTGCATGCCACTATCGATACTTGAAGTACTCATGAGCTCCTCACACACACGACTAGCTATGTATGAAGTTTATTTTCAAAACAAAGATATTTGTTTTATATTTTAAATCCTTTGGACATCCTCGAAACCACAGGACATACTCGACCACGGAAATCTCGAGTGGACATCCTCCGAGCAGTGGACACCCTTGAACCATTGGACACCCTTCGAACAGTGGACACCTCAGAACCTTGGACATCCCACTCAGAACCTTTGGACATCCTCTGAGCATTGGACAATTCCCAATGAAACTTTTATTTCAACATTGGACATTCTCCGATTTCTTTAAAACCATGCGCTTAGTTTGGAAGAAGTCCCATGCCACTAAGCCCACCATCGACACCAACCACAATGTCGATCTTACCATGTCCCTACGATGCTTTATCGAACATAAACACGGTCTTAGGTCACAAAGTCAACACTAAACATAGAATCGACCTAAACAATGCACTCACACCCAATGTCATGCGATGTCCTTGTGCATACAAATGCATGATGCCAATGCATTTATCTTATGTGACATGAATATTTATAAACAACATGTAACACAATCAATTCAAGGATGGTTATACCTCCTACACACAATTTGCATATTATTCAAACATCAAGCAATACTACACAAATATAGCACCCACAGGGGACCATTTTCGAGTCGAAATCGGTCGGGGCCTCCAAAAATAGGTATGGAAAATTCCGGCTTTTGAGTCCCCGATTTTAAGCCTTGACAACCACTCACGACCTACTTTCCCATTCAAACCATTCAAATGGATCTTAAGCGAAAAATAAGCAGGATGAAATCCCTACCTAATACGATAGTCTGCAACATACTTAATGCATGGTCATGTCAAAACGAACTATTTACATAGACACAACCAAGCAACTTGCACACTAGGTGAAAAATATAGGTTTTCAGCAAGGTTATGATCACCTACTACCCTCCATAGGCACATGGATGGAATCTTGACTCAATGGGATTTCCATAGAGTCTAAGAACACCCCGAAACAGAGTTCGGACAAAAAAGTTATGACCTTTCAAAATTGGAGGTCTCACATAGTAACCGACCTTACCGGCCGACTGAATTGCCTTGACTAGCACATATACCGACTGACTCCGGCACCAACCATACGAGGAAACATGGCTAGAATCTTGAACCAATGGGATTTCTATAGAGTCTAACAACATCTAAAACAAAGTCTGGACGAAGAAGTTATGACCTTCCGAAGTTGGAGGTCACACGTAGTTAAACCCAGCCGAGCTGACCTAACTTGGACGAGCTAACCTAACCTAGACGAGCTGACTTGACCTAGCTGAGCTTGCCTACCACCCTCCATAGGCACATGGCTAGAATCTTGACTCAATAGGCTTTCCATAGAGTCTAAGAACACCCAAAATAGAGTTCGGACGAAGAAGTTATGACCTTCCGAAGTTGGAGGTCACACGTAGTCAAACCCAGCCGAGTTGACCTAACTTAGTCTAGCTGACCTGACCTGGTTGAGCTCACCTACTATCCTCCACAAGAATATGAATGATTTCTTGACTCAATGGAAACTCCATAGAGTCAAAAGTACCCAACGAGAAGTTCGAGCGAGAAGAAGTTATGACCTTACGAGTTTGAGGTCCTGCGATAGTCAAGCCCAGTAGAGTGACCGACTTGGCCAGAGTGACCGGCTTGTGAGCTGACTGACCTAGGCGAGAAGTGAGCTAACTTTGGATGAGCTAAGATGACCTGGATGAGCTCACCTACTATCCTCTATAAACATATGAATGGCACCTCGGCTCGTGGGCTTTCCGCAGGAGTCGAGAACACGGCGGCCGAGTTCGACCCGAGTTATGACCTTCGAAGTTGGAGTCATGAGTCAAACCAGTTGAGTGACGACTTGAGCCAGGCTAACTTGACCTGGCCGAGCTGAGCTCTAGCAGTTAACCTCTAGCACTGACCTCTACAGCCTGACCTCTCTGAGTTGACCTGCGAGTTGACCTGCGGCTGACTTAACTGGCGGTGGGTGTTAGGTCAAGGACCATAACCCAGGCTAAGAGGTTTGAATTGAAATTCAAAAGCTTAACATCAAGTTAGGCTGATGTGGAAACAATTTACTTGAAGGACTCATGAAATTCGCTGTTCCTACCCCGAAAACCGGGACCTAGCAAGGTTAGGTTAATGCGTATCCTGTGTAGCGACTTCCCATGGTTGAAATACAACGAACATTCCCCTTAGGGCAAGACAACCACCACACAACCCTTGGGGTAGAAAATTACCAAAGTAGGAGAAGGCCTACCTCTTGGAGTTTTTTGAAACTCCCCGATTCCAGCCTCTACTTGCATCTCTTATCACAAGGAAAGACTTTCCCTCTTGCTTCACCATAAATTGATGGTTCGATCGTCGGAAAATCTGAGAGAAGGTAGAGCCTATCTCTCTAACTCTTCCTCGCCAATCTAGTTTGCCTTTCTCTCTCTCATTTTCCCTCTCTCCCAAATGATTGGGAGAGAGATAAATCCCAGTGAATGTCCTCTCACTTACCATATAGTCCCAAGTGCTCAACTTGGATTCTGTATCGCCTTATCCATACCCCTTGCATTTACTCCAATCATGTGTTATCACATGTCTCTTCTAGGTCCCACTTGAGCTATTTGTTTGACTGGCTCTCCACTTGAAACATGTCTCGTCTTGAGTGAAACAAAATCTGCAGTAAAGTGTCTTAGTGGCCTCACGGTGCCTCAAAAAACATGAAATTTCGACTGTCTCGGAATTCGACGAAATTCTACGTGGAAGCTAGATTTCGTGAGACGATTCCAATGGTGAAATTTGTTTTGTCATCTGAGATCTAGAAAAATTCCGGATTTTGACCAAAATTATTATTTTACCCTTTCTAAAAGAGTCGAATTTTCAGGGGTTTGACAATATATATATATATATATATATATATATATATATATATATATATATATATATATATATATTATTTATACAATATAAATATAGTTTTCCAATCATTATCTATTGTTCTCTTTACTTAATCATTAAATAATTTTAAATTATCTTATAAATGGAAAATATTAATAAAACACTGGATATGTGAAACCCCGGAAAAATCAAGAATTATGAGGAAAAGGTAAAATGGTAATTTCGGTCAAAATCTGAAATTTTTCTAAATCTCGGATGACGTAACGGACTTCATCGTTGGAATCGATGCAGCAAAATCTAGCTACATGAATTTCGGTAGTGCAGAGAGTGCGGAATTTCACGTTTTTTGAGACACCGAGAGGGGTGCGGGACACTTGGCATGAGGTGAGGAGTGGATCACGGTGTGACTGCGTGTCGAGAGTGGGGTGAGTCAAACGAGGAGCAAGTGGGGCCTGTATGTGAGACATGTGGCATCTCTAGTGTGGATGGAATCCAAAGTAGATGGATAAAAGTGGAGTGTATCTATGAGCCAATAGTAGGCTGACATGTGGCAAGAGGAGTACTCTTCTACTTGACCAACTTGGCCCAACCGTTTGAGTGGGGGAAAAGAGAGGATTTTTAGAGAGAGAAAGGAAGGGATTTTAAAGAGAGGCTCCGCCTTCTCTCTAAAATTTTCGGATGATCGGATCGTCGGTTCTCGATGAGCCAAGAGGCAAAGTTTCTCTACGCTGCAAGGGCTACACGTGGGCACCAAATTTGTGGAGTTTTGACAACTCCAAGAGGTAGGGGTCTTCTCCTACTTGGTTTATGTTCAGCTTAAGAGTCATTAAAATGGTTTGGATGGTATGAGGTCATGGTGGCGTTGGTCGATCCCAAAGTGGGACTACATCTTTGAAATTTGAGTTATTTGGATAGTCCCGGACTGATCTCGGACTGAAAATGGTACTTGTGTGCCTTATATATGTGTGTTATATTTGTGTGTTATTGCTTGATATTTGAATAACATGAAAATTGTGGTTTGGGGTGTCGTGAGGCCAGAAATGGCCATTGATTTCGGTTCCAAAGAAGTGGAATCGATGCTTGATGAGGGGGCTATCCATGGACAACCCATAAACTGATTTGGGACTGTTAAAAACAGTCCAAATTTCTTGTTAGATTAAAATGTTCCATGCGAAATTGCTTGCATGTGGTTGCTTGACATGAGAAGCATGAATGATGTCTGGAGGATAAAACTATTATTGTTTTTATTGAATGGCTTGAAATGCATTATGGAAAATGATGTGTTAATGCATGCTAAATTGATGTGTTAGCATAGTGGATTTAGATATGTAAATATAATTGTGTATGAACCATAGGAATTGATTATATGAATTGGCATCATTGCATTCATGTGCATGGTGACATCGCGTCGAGTTGGGTGTGGGTGCACAGTATGGTTATTCACCACTCTTGGTGAATGAGGGTTGAGTTTGTCTTTGGGACTAAGTCCAATAAAGACTCATAGTTCAAATTATAAAATGAGAAATAACTAATGTGTTGGGCGTCATGGAACTTCGAGTGTGAGGCCGAGTAGTATTATCAGAAAGGTCCTACATGGGTGTGAATTGGGTGGGTGTGAGAGACCCACGGTACTATCCGAAAAGGTTTTGCATGAGTGTGAGAGACCTGCGGTACTATCCGAAAAGATTTTGTATGGGTGTTAGAGACCGCGGGAGTTATGTCAGAAAAGTTCTATTGCCTGGGAGAGAAAACACAAGGTCATGTTCATCACTTAGACTGAAATTGAGTGATAAGTCGGGATTGACTCAAGGGATGATTACCATTGGCAAGTGCCTTGGGTGTTGGTGGTAGCAAAGGCTGGTAGTTGGGTGTCATGGCATTACAGTGACGAATTTTCACCTGCATAGGCTTGTGTGAGAGTCGGTGGGTGACTAAAGGTATGGGCATGACATTTCATGCATGAGTATAAATCATTCAAGTATCATCGTAAATTGTATGGATAATGGATGCTATGATGTTCCATTGCATTTGCATTTTAAGGTGGGGAAGTAAGTGTAGTAGAAGAATTGAAAAACTAGGCATTGCTCTGCAATAGAGGGAAAATTATTTGGTCTGAAGGTATTCAAGCGAAGCACTCTTTAGAGGCGGGGTTATGAAAGCGGGTCAGTTTGTGACCTTGACTCATGTTTGTGTATATGTTAGAGCAGACTAGTTTAATATATGTATTGCATTAAGAGTGATGTAATAACTCTTGAAACTATCGTGATACAGTTGGTTGTTTTGATGAGTATGGATGTATGGGCCCGAAGTGGCCATTTTTACTCATGTATGGGTCTCATGATATGAGACACACAGGTTTTCGCGGGTTGACGGGTTGTCAACGGGACCCCCGGGAAATGGGGCATCACATGATATGATTTAAGGAGCTTAAGATAGTTTGAAAATGTGTTAATATAAACTTATATAAAAATTTAAAAGCCCAAATTTTTATCATTGTCTAACTAAAAATAATAAATATTTTATAGATTTTTATCAAAATAATTTGATAATATATTTTATCGATTTAATTATTACAATCGGTCCAAAAGCTCATAAAAAATTGAATTATTTTTAAAGATATTTTTTGTAATTATTTTATATAAGTACATGGAAAAACATATAATTAATTGAAAATTTATAGAAATAATTTTTATAAATATTTTTAACAAATTGGTTTATATTGAGAGTAATATTTTAATAGTTTAAAAAGCCTCATGAAATGTGTATTTTAAGAATGTAACTTTTAATAATAATATAAAATTGTTTAAACTATAAAGTGTAGTTTGAAAAAGTCACAAAAATAGTGATCCCAAATTATTAGACATTTGCAACTACAATTATCAATCCCCAAAAATACTAAAATTTCAGCCAAATACAGATTAATTAATTATGAATTTTCTCACATGTTAAAGTCTTTCATGTGATCAACAAAAGAGTTGTTGCAAATAATAAAGATTTTTTAGACCAACAAATGACTAATAGCAAATAATATAACATTTTTGCCACTATCTTTTAGTTCCTTATAATATATCAAACTTTTTGGGATAAGTTAAATTATTTCTTGTAGAATATATAAGTTTTTTCATATTAACATAAGTATTGTAAATAATACCTTTCTATGACCGGAGTCAATAGTGATCATAGATCATAGGGTATCTTGTGATCAATTTACTTTTCCTCACAAAATATATATTTTTAGAGACATGTTATAATATTTCTCTGATTATTATATATTTTTTTAGACTAACATAAGTTTCATCACAATTAATATACTTTTCTACGACTAAACAATGAGTGGTCATAGATCATAGGGTATCTTATGACCACTTTTACCGCTCCTTACAAAATGTCATACTTTTAGAGACGCGTTATAATATTTCTCATTGATTTTTTTTTTTTTAGACTAACATAAGTTTTGTCACAATTACTATATTCGTCTACGGCCAATTAATGAGTGATCATAGATCATAGGACATTTTGTGACCACTTTTACCACTCCTTACAAAATGTCATACTTTTAGAGACGCGTTATAATATTTCTCATTGATTATTTTTTTTTGGGACTAACATAAGTTTCGTCCCAATTATTATACTCATCTAAGGCCAATCAATGAGTGATCATAGATCATAGGACATTTTGTTAAAACTTTTACCGCTTCTCACAAAATATCATACTTTTAGAGATGTGTTATAATATTTCTCATAAATTATAATTTTTTGAGACTAACATAAAGTTCACATAATTAATATACTCGTCGACGACCAATCAATAAGTGGTCACATATTATAAGATGCTTTGAGACTAAAATAACTAGTCCTCACAAAATATCAAACTTCCAAGAATGACTATATATTTTATATCTTAGTGTTTTTGCTTGACCAATATAAGATTTATCATAAGTAATACATTTTACAACCAATCAATAACTGGTCACAAGTTATAATATCTATGACCAAGCAATGGTTGCTATAAATAAAATTGTTGGTCATAAATAAATAAAATATTAAAATCATCTATCTATTAAAATTAGCGACCAATTGTCAAAGTTCATCATAGAAAATTGGAATCAATGACTAGTATTAGCTTATCGTAAAAACTTTGGACACAGAAAACCAAACTCAATTGATACTTGATGAGTGCTGTGGGAGTATAAGTGCGACAACTTGCTATTAACCTTGTACTTTGCTAGCTGTCATTGATTATTTAGACTCCTTTGACAATGTGGAATTTGAACATGTGCCTAGGGAATCAAACTAGGAGGTTGGTGATCTTGCTCAAATAGCCTCTAGTGTAAAAATGGGTGAAGAATTGACCCATAAGCTCATCATGATAGAGAAGAAGAATCACCCTTCAATTTTAGAAAGGGGGATCGACCTAGACATCTTCCATAATGACATGAACATTGTTGAAGATTGGAGAACAGAGTTCAGAGAGAATTTAGAGAATCCAAACACCTCATAGGGTGAAGGCTCAAGCTTATAATGTTGTTATACTTGAAGGAGAGCTATACAAAACAGGGTTTGATGGGTTATTACTCAAATGCTTATCTTTTCCAAACAACATGGAAGTTATGAAACAAGTTCATGAAGGAGTTTGTGGAGCCCATCAATCTAGAGTAAAGATGTAAGACCCGAGAAAATTCTAATTTTCTGAAAAAGGGTAAAATGGTAATTTCGATCAAAATCCAGAATTTTTGTAGATCTCGGATGACAAAACGGACTTCATTGTTGGAATCGTCTCATGAAATCTAGCAACCACATTGAATTTCGATTTGGTCTGAGGCAGTTGGAATTTCCGTCTTTTTGAGGCCATAGAGTGTCGGGTGTAGTATGGCCCCGACAATGAGAAGTACACATGAAATGAGAGGCATGTGGTGTGACCAGGCCTGCTTCACGTGTATCCATGTGACACATGTCGCATGAATAGTGAGAGGATAAGAGATAAATGGTTTATTGAAGTCGTATGTCGAATGGTCGCCCAAAGTTAAACTAAGAGGACCAAAGAATAAAATGAAAAAGAAAAGATCATCTTCTCCTTTCTTAGCATGAGTATCGAAGCGGTGAGGATAAAATAGGGTTTGAGAGAGAAGTCTACCTTCTCTCTAAGATCTCTGACGTTCGATTTGTCGAACAGAGGAGAAGTGGATTGCGCCGTTAAATTCATCTTGAGAAATCTAGTGACCTAGAAAAATTTCGTTAAATTCTAAAACAGTCGGAATATTTTATGATTTTCTGGATGATAAGTTGTCAGTGACTCCTCTAGGCAGCTGAAGAAACATGAGGAGAATTACCCTACACACGACTTAGAGCTTGCAGCAGTCGTGTTTGCCATGAAGATATGGAGGCATTACTTATATGGTGCTCCTTGCAAGATCTTTACAGATCATAAGAGTCTTCAATATATCTTCACCCAGAAGAGTTAAACTTGAGGCAAATAAGATGGCTTGAATTGATTAAGGACCTCTGTTTGTGTAGTGGTACCATCCGGGAAAAGCAAATGTAAACCTTGGATGCACGCTTAAGTGGCGGCCCGGAAGAGAGTTCTTGTCTCATAGAAGATCAGGTTATATTACTGATGGTGCATGCGAGAACTTTAGGGGTGATGTTGAAGGCTAAGGATTCAGGAGCATTGTTAGCCACATTCATGTGGAGCCTCTCGAGTGGATGAGATTGACGAGCGATTACGTATCCGGATGATTAAGCTTAAGGAAGAGATCGAAAAAGGAAAGAAAGTAGAGTTTCAAATCAAGGATGACGGAATGATAGTGAAAGGGCAGAGAATGTGTGTGCCAGAGTATGGCGAACAGAAGAAAGACATTATGGAAGAAGCACATTCATCTACTTATGCTATGCATCCTAGTAGTACCAAGATGTACAGGACTTTGAAAGAACATTACTGGTGGAATGGGATTGCGGATGGTGACTCTGTTTAGCTGCCTATAATCTATACACAATCGCAAACTCCCATATTTCTTTTTCACGAAGAGAATTGGAGCTCCCCATGGGGATATCTTTCAGTAGATGAATCCCTTACTCATGACTCTTTCCAGTGAGCCTTAAACTCCTGACTCTGCGGGAGCCGTCCACATTAGGATCGATGAGTTATTCGATCGAGGTCAGGGGTCTCGGATTCTCGAGATAGATTTGGTGGGATATCGTTGGTTGGGGGGTGCGGGAGGTGATGTACCTGGGTGCATTAGGGACATGCTCTGAGCATTGTGAGTTTACGGTGATGCCATTTGGTTTGACTAATGCCGTGGCTGGTTATGGATTTGATGGTAGGGTATTCCTTACACACCCCCACCCCTACTAATTGAGCGGGTGTCTTGGCCACTACGAAAAATCCCGATCGTAACCTCTAACGACTAGAAAATCCTGTGAAGCGAAGCCGTATTGCTTTCTGAAAACTCATATAAAAATTTTTCCTTTTCTAACTTTTGATTTGCTAAAATCTCGCATAATAGCTGCATATAGGACATATTCCAAATCCTATAAACACAATTTACACTTTTCCAAATATGGCAACGAGCAACGTTCTTTCAAAAGAGCCTCAGGCTCAACACATTTTCACAACTGTACATACATATACTTCCACTATACAAATTAAAAGTATTTCCTTACAAAAGATTATTATCTGACTCAAAGTGCAAAAATGGGAGAATCCTAATATGCTCAGCGTGCGGCGTGCACATTACTTGAAAAATAGTTTTAAAGCGGCAAAATAATGAGCTAAACGAGCTCAGTGGTGTATGCTTTACCACAAATGTTTTGCTTTTTCGGAAATATCTTAAAACTGTAAAACTCTCTTTTATAAGACATTTTCCAGAAACCTTGCTTGCTTTGCTTTGCTTTGCTTTAAAAGTTTCTAAAACTTTTCATATTTTCTTGCTTGCTTTGCTTTGCTTTAAAAGTTTATAATATTTTTCATAAATCTCTTACTTGCTTGCTTTACCTTGCTTTGCTTTAAAAGTTTATAAAACTTTTCTCATCTGAAGTAGGCTCGGTAAGCTTGTTTAACAGTTTATAAACACGGGAGCACAGGCTCTGGCCAGCGTCTTAAAAGTTTATAAAGCGTTTTTATAAACACGGAGCACAGGCTGTCGGCACTTTAAAATAAACAAGGGAGCACAGCCGACCGTCTCGGTCAGTTGATTTTTAATTGTATGAAATTGGCATAAATCAAGATCAACCAACTAGGCCTTTCTTGCTTAACATGCCCTAGTAAAAACCACGAGCACAGGCTTCAGCGGGTAATCGGTGGAAAGGACACAGGTCCGCATCACCCCACCTAGGTGGAAGAGCCTTGGCTCAATTCCTTTCAGTAAATATGGTGCGGAATGACCTTGAGTACACATCACGCCATCCTAGCTAACACGCTAACCTATATGCTCAGTACATGCATGGTCTCCTTTAAATTCCATGATACTGAACTAAGTTTATCAAACCAAGCAAATCTAAAATGCATGAAATGATGTCCTAACACACCCGCAGGTACCGCGTCTGAGAATACCTCGGGCCAAACATGCTTGCTTAAACTAGGGATTTTCATTGGGCTGTTTATAAAATATACTTTTGCTTGCTCTTTGAAATATGGTTTACAACTCAAAACCATTGCTTGCTTGCATTTAAAAGTATGGTTGAATACATCAAAATCATTACTTGTTTGCTTTTCACATGGTTTAATCAAACCATTGTTTACTTGCTAAACTCATTGCTAAATATGGTTTCAATCAAAACCATGAAATATCGATTAATAAAAGCAGTTTATAAAAAATACATAGTATTTGAAAAATCGGTTTAGAACACTCACCTTTTTGTTTGCCAAAACTTGAGCACGACTCCACAACTTTCCCACCTTTTCTTTTAGCCTACACACTCAAACGAATATGGCGAAAAATTAATCGCCTGAGTAATCGTATAAACTTAATGTACGTTGTAGGCAAGTCACTTTTGGTAACTAGCACTTATTCCACGCTCAATGAATATCGCTGAGGCGAAGCTTCAGCGAGGTACGGTGCATTTTCATTGAGTTTCAATCCTCTTTGAAACCTCTCTTAATCATTTATTAAGGTTCTCATACAATTGGTGTACGAATTTGGGCTTTACTATGCGAAATTACAAAAATGTGGGCTTTGGACACTGTGGTACTAGTACCACTATGTTTGGTACCAATACCAAACACATTCTATATGGTGAATGCAGGGTACCACTTGTCTTGAATAGGTACCAAATGGGTTTGTTAGTGATGCCAGAATTTGTTACCACCTGTTTGATGCCCCAGTACCACCTCGTGGATTTTACTATAAATGTTGTCTTTTTACACTTACTCTTTTGAACGATTTCTTCACTCCTGACTTCTCCATTCCGCCAATACCTCAAAAACCAACATGGAATTTATTCAAAACCACACCATAATACTTGTATTGGTGGTTTGGAACTTCATACAACAAAACCCTACGTGAAAATCCTAATAATTCAACCCGAGGTCCACCAATTCCTACAAGACCATATAATTATGATGGATTCCATGTTTATTCTATACCAATTAGGGTTTTACCCACATAACTTCAACAATTCTAGGATTAGGATGATCTCTCCACAAAACCCTAGACAAAGAAGAAACTAATCTCATGGAAACCCCTAGAATTCATACCAAAAACCCAAAATACATGATTCCAACACAAAAGTATACCTTTTTTCTCTTATCGCTTTCTTCTCCCTCTTCTTCCTCTTCTTTCTCTCTTTACTCCCCGATTGCCTTGCTTGGTAGGACGAATCATGATATTTTGTTTGTCTCCCCTCCATTTATAGTCTCATATTTCTCCTAATTATAATTAGGTCCACCATCTCTGAACAATTGCACAACACTTTTGTTATTTTCATAATGGCCCCTCATCTTCTCAAATTATGGTTTTCATATCCTTTTTGGCAAATTACAACTTTACCCTTGTTCTAATACAACATTCCGAGTTCAATAAATTTATCATGTCACCATTTCATCCTTAACAACAACTCCCAAAATACTACAATGACACTTGATGCACATATGCGCCCCTACGGTTACACGTACCATTCACCCTCTCGGGACGGGGCGTTACAATTCCAGCCGTATTTGGATTGGTTTGTCATAGTCTTTATCGATGATATTCTAGTGTATTCAGGTAGTTTAGAGGAACATTCAGAGCACCTAAGGATTGTGTTGCAGACCTTAAGGGAGCGACAGTTGTATGCCAAGTTAGGCAAGTGCCAATTTTTGACAGGGTGGCATTCCTAGGTCATGTGATCTCAACTGAAGGGGTGAGTGTGGATCCCGAGAAAATGAAATTTGTAGTAGTTGGAAACCACGAATAATGTGTCGGTCGAAGCTTCCTTGGTTTAATTTGGGTATTATAGGAAGTTTGTTGAAGGGTTCTCGAGATAGCGACCCAACCAAATTGTGAAAGATATCGAGTATGATTGGGTAGATGCACGCGTGAGAGTTTCGAGGAGTTGAAGGTGAAGTGACTTCGACTCAGTTCTAAGCACTTGATAGGAGGGATGGTTTGTGATTCTGATGCTTCTTGGTAAGGCCTTGGTTATGTTTTGATGTAGAATGATAAGGTGTGTGTGAGCACTCTAGGCGTGAAGAAACATGAGTACCTACGCAACCGACACAGTGTGTTTTCCTTAGTATGGAGGCAGTGCCCATATGGTGCTCCTTGCAGGATCTTTACAAGGAGGAATGGAAATGGGCTCAGTCCCTGGGATCAAATCAATGGTGAACTCCACTTCTCTATCTGGAGGTAATCTTGCAATATCATCTGGGAATACATTTGGGAACTCTCTAAAAATTGGAATCTCATCCACTAGAGTCCTCTCATTCTCGGTCTCCACCACATAAGTTAGATATACGATAGCCATACGCAGCATTCTTTGTGCTGCCATGGCGGAGATCATGCGGAGATAACTCTCTGTATTCCCTGAGATTTCCTCCGATTTCCATGGCTTATGCCTTTACTTCCTTTTTATAACAATCAGTGTGGCTCACATGGCGAGATGGCCAATCCATGTGAGAACCACATCAAAATCCTATATCTAAGGCTGAGAATCCATTTAAAACTCCTGTCCCCAATCGGAACTCTATTATCTCTGACTACTATGTCTAAGACTAACGGATCTCCTATTGGAAGGGAAAGCTACCATGCGACCCCATAATGGCTGGAGTCTACGGATTGCCACTACGAATCATATGGCAGCTTACTAACTACGTAACTCTCTCTATAGACCTTCTAAGCTCTTCAGGAACCTATCTTGGTGTTGTTAGTTGCCATGTTTTAAAAGTGTAAACTGTATATACAGGTTTTGGGATATGTCCTATATGCAGCTGTTACGTTGCCGAAATTTTATAAAATCACAAGTTTAGAAAATAAAAAAAAATTTATACGGGCTTTCAGCAAGCAACACGGCTTTGCTTCATAGGATTCTCTAGTCGTTGGAAGTAACGACTGGGGGTTCTATGGGATGGCCGGCACACCACCTGCTAGTAGGGGTGGGGGTGTGTCAATAAAATATTTTTCTCTTTAACTTTTAAAAGCTAAATCGAATTCTTATATTTAATAGTTTTGAAATCAAGTTTAGTTTCTTAACATCCTAAATCCTTGCAAAAATGTAGTTTTATATATATATATATATATATATATATATATGCATATACTACAAGAAAACATGCCTTTTCTAGCGAAAATTTAGGGACAAATTACAAAATTAGCCCTAAAAATCTTTTTTGCTAACAAAATTCCAAAGTTTGTTATTTAAAATAGTTTATTGAAAACATTTTTCCAATGGAATTGATAATTTTGTCACTGAAATTGATACTTTTATCACCAAAAGTTATGGCAGGAAAGTTTAGAGCCAAAACTTTTGCAACGAAAATAAACATTTTTTTAATAAAAACATGCATCAATAAATATAATTTTCCCCAACAAAATTTACTTCCTCACTAAAAATTATAATTTTTTATCTATATTTTCAGACAATATTATTTCATCAGTGATTCTATCAAGTATTTCATGACGAATTAAGTGAATATTTGTTACTAAATATTGTCCCTATTTACTTACAAAATGGTTTTGTAAGTGAATATTTATTTGATAACAAGTTAAAATTTGTCATGGATTAACTTATTAAGTTGTTATAATATATAATAAATAATAATAAAAATATTCAAGAGGTTAATGATATAATATATGTCTTTTAAACATAAAATATAAATATATTATAATATTTATTTGAATGAATACATACAGACTTATTGTGTAAATTATCCTATCAAAATCTTGACAAACAAATGATAACCTTTGTATTTATCATCTTTAACTAATACTAATTATTTTCTCTAAAAAAAACAAACCCTCATTAGTTTTAAAAGTATTTTATTCTTAAAAATAACCTAAAATCATTAGTGATCCGTTGCAAATTTTTTTTATGCCTAGATAGATTTTTTATAAATATTTGATTTAACGTTTTTGATGTAAAGTACACAACAACGTCTTGATTTAAAAAATATTTTTAAAATAATATTATTAAGTATTAGTAATTGTTTAAAAAAAAATTGTTATCATAAGTTACACCATAAAAGTTGTAACTTTTAAAATTAACAATTTCTTTGTTCAAAGATAATTGTTTTTTATAAGTGAATAGATTTTTTTAACTCATAGATTATTAATGTTTTAAAATTCTTTACTATAAAATTTAAAATTTAAATTTGAGCTTAATTGTTAGTTTATTATATTATATCCATAATATTTTTTATCTTTATTTGTAAATTTTTGTGTGTGGATAACAAAAATTGTCGTAATCGTTTCATCAAATTATAAATCTATTATTTACTATTATTTCTAATAAATTTTTTTTAGCTATACACAATTTAAATAATATTTGAATTTTCATTAAAGATTTTTAACTTATTTCTATTTATTTTTCAATTTTTATAAATTATTTTAAATATATTTTTGAAAATATATTAACAAATTTCTATAAAGTACATATTGATCCTATATCCTTAAAAATTACTTTCAATTTATAAAAATTATCTTATATATAAAATTATGCATATATATATATATATGTGTGTGTGTGTGTGTGTGTGTGTGTGTGTGTGTGTGTGTGTGTGTGTGTGTGTGTGTGTGTGTGTGTGTGTGTGTGTGTGTGTGTGTGTGTGTGTGTGTGTGATTAAAAATTTATCATTTTATTTTTAAATCATATTTATTTTCTTTAATTATTAACAATTAAATTTTAAAAAAGTGTGTACTTATTACGATTAATAAAAAATGATAAGTTATGCTGTAAAAGTGGTTTTTTTTTTCTAATCAAAGTGGTGGTTGTTGTAACCATCTATTTTTAATACCTGGATCTATGTTTAATAAATATTTCATTAATGTTTAAAGTTCCATAATTTGAAATTTTAATTATAAATTTTAGTGTAATTAAATTTATTATATCATATAAGTAAAAAGCTTTTCAGGTAAAATATACTACAACACATGATTCAATAAAATATTATTTCATTAAAAAAATAAATATTATTTTAATTTTAGATAACTTGGTTGTTCATAAATCATTCAAAACCGGAAAATCAGACTAGACCAGACCAGACCGGAGAGTAACTATGATGCCCCAATCCCGGGGGTCCCGTTGACCATCGTCAACCTGCGGAAACTTGCGTGTCTCATATCATGAGACCCATACGTGAGTAAAAATAGCAACGTCGAGCTCATACATCCATACTCATCAAATTGTAATCAACTATATTACAATAGTTTTAAGAGTTAATTTCACTCTTATTCAAAACATATATCAAAATTAATCATTCTAATACATGTTTTATATTAATATAGAATCAAAGCCACACGTCAGCTTTCTTCTCAAAAGCGGCCTCTAGTGGCGCAGGTCTTCTCATTTGCTTTACGTACTGAAATAATTTTCCCTTGACGGGGTGAGCAAGTACTTGATGGTGGAATTATACATGGGTTAATCCCCTGCGTGCTCATGCAATGACAAACCAACATTCAAGCGGAGACATATATGTTTCTCTCAAATGTCTACATGAAATGGATGAATGCGACTCACCCGCTTCTCGAGCCCTCACCGATTCCCTCACGCATTCCTAAGCCAAGTGTGAGAAAACACTATTTTTAAACAAAAATTTTTTGTTCTTAAAAATAAAATACCGAGTTTCGATAAAATTTATTGGATAACCCTTCGAGGTGAATTGCTGGATAACTCTCCGAAACAGTCATGGGTTTCCTCCGAGATGAACTGTTGGACAACTCTCCAAGACAATTCTTTGGAAATCTTCCTTTGAAATCCATTTAACAACCATGTTTTTCAATTCATGCACTCACACCTATGATTCTAGATCATCCCAGTGTATATGAAATGAAATATGTCATTTCACAACAATTCATGTTAATATATTAAGCATGCATATACTAACAGAATTTATCCACAATAAGCATGTTATTCATTCATACATGTGATAACGTAAAATTAAGCTCACATGGGCTAAATATAAAATCAGTGATCAGTCTTAGAATTTGCCCGCATATCACACAAATAACATAACATGTTATTCAATCAAGTAATATCATATCCATACTCAAGACCACACACAAACAGTCCACAATCAGTTCGAGACTATGAGAAACCACTCTAGGGATTTCTTTACTCAGTCCAAATCTTTAGAGCAGAAAATACGTATCTAGGCCTCGAAGATGTCCCTATCCATTAAAATGGCTTTTATCAGTAAAGCAGTGGGAAGCCCTACCTCTCAAAATTTTCCGAAATTCCACAAAACAGGTGCCCACGCGTAGCTCTTGCAGTGGGAAGCAACTTTGCCTCTTGGCTCGCCGGGATTCGATGGTCCGATCACAGGGAAATTTAGAGAGAAGTTAGATACTCTCTCTCTAAAAACCTTCCCTTCCTTCTTCTCTTTCCTTTTTCCATCTCTTTTCCCATCCAAGCAGTTGGGTCAAGTTGGGGTAAAGAGACTTGTCCTCTCATTGCCACATGTCAACCTCCCATTGGTTGACTTGGATTACACAAATCCCTTATCCATCTACCATGGATTTTCCTCCAATGGCATGACGTCATGTGTCTCATGTGAGCCCCACTTGGCTCATTGTTTGATTCATTCTGCACATGACATGTGACACCTCTTAAGCCACTCAAAATGTGCTAAGTGTGTAAAACTCAAGAAAAATGGAATTTTCTGAAAAAGGGTAAAATCGTAATTTCGGTAAAATCTAGAATTTTTCTAGATCTCAGATGATGAAACGGACTTCACCATTGGCATGGTCTCATGAAATCTAGCTACAATGTCGAATTTCGTTTAATTATAAGACAGTCGGAATTTCACGTTTTTCGAGGCATTGGGTGTCGGGTGCCGTAAAACGACTTGTGAGAGACATGTGATGTGACAAAAGTCACATACTACATGTACCCATGTGACACATGTTGCATGATTAGTGAGAGGATGAAATGAATGACCTAGATTGTGCCAAGTGTCAAAAAATCAAGAAAAAAAGGGACACATTGGGAATTTTTGAAATGTTAAATGAATAAGACAAAGGGCAAATAGTTATCTTCTCCATTTGAAAGCAAAACTTGGAGAAAACGTGCAACAGGTTGAAATTCCAGATTTTAGAGAGAGAAAGTGTGTCTTCTCTCTAGATTTTCGGCCGTTCGAATCGGCGGTTCTCGACGGAGCAAGAAGCAAAGTCGATCTTTGCAGCGAGGGCTACGTGTGGACACCGATTTGGTGGAGTTCCGACAACTCCAAGAGGTAGGGATCTTTTCCCACTTGTGTTATTCTTTGGCTAAGAGCCATGTAAATGGTTCGGGATATTCTGAGGCTTAATTTAGCCATAAATTTGGTCTCAAAATCTTTGCACCGAGTGGAGAAAATCTCTAAATGTGTGGCCGTGAATAGTTCCAACCCGAGGGTTTCACTGTTCACGTGATTTGTGTTGATTTTTTTGTGATGTTTGGGTGATTCAAAATGAATTTCTTGATTGGTTAATTAGCCCATGTGAGCTAATTTTGGTGTTATTGTTGAAATTTGAATGACATGAATTGTGTGAATTTATTTATGTTAAAATATGCATGTGAAATGTATTAGGATAAATTATTTGAGATTGGCATAATGCATTCCTTATGCACAAGGACAACCTAGAATATTAGGTGTGAGTGCATGACATGAAAGAAAACAAAAACGAAAATGTTTGTGAAAGGAATTTCGACGGAAGATTTTCCGCAGAATTGTGTTGGGAGACGTGTCGACAATTCAGTTGGAGAGGCCCATGGTATCGGAGGTTAACAGCCTTCACCTCGGAGTGGTCAATATATTTGCGAAATTAGGTAGTGAGTTTTGAACAAAAGCACTGTTTTGAATGGATATTTTACTCGCGTTCGGCTTAGGCATATGTGAGAGAGTCGTGAGGACTCGGGTATGAATTGGTCATGTAGACATTCGAGTAGGTTCATTTAATTTCTTGGATGTGATTGTTTGTCATGGCATGCACTTAGGTGGGGAGTAACCCATGTAGGAAATTATCACTCTTTTGGGCTTTGCTCCTGCAATCGAGGATCACTATTTAGGTATAGGAGTGTGCACGAGGGACGCTCACTAGAGACGTTTAGAAAGAAAGCGGGTTGTGGCTTTGGGTATTCGTTTTGTATAACATGTGATGGAAACTCTAAGTACGATATATGTTTGGTAAAAGTAATTTATTAACTCTTGAACTAATATATATAGTTGATGTATTTGTGAGTGGTGTCTGAGGAGCCCCAGTGGCCATTTTTACTAAGCATGTGGGCGGTGTGGTCGTTGTAAGATGTTGGGACAAGTTGTATTTTGGGTAGAGGCTCCCACGTGCAAAGGAGACCACACTAATTTTTCGTGAGTGGTGTCGGGTTGCAGGCATCCCACAGTATTCATGAGTTGACAGGTTGTCAACGGACACCCCGGTTTTGGGGCGTCACAACTTGGTATCAAAGCTAAGGTAAACGATTACCTTGGGAGCTCAAAGGGTGTAGAGCTTAGGTATGTGATTACCTAGGCAGTCACGGGACAGGATTAGAACACTGCATGCATTGTGTTTTATGTGTGAATGGTGTGCATAACATGAGTTGTTGTGTATGAATTGTGTGATCATGTGTTGTATGAATTGTGTGATTGTGTGCTTAGTGAATATCACATAGGAAAAAAAGTGATGAGAAGAAAAAAATTTTTCTTGAGGTTCTACAATGTGTAAAACTGGAAAAAAATAAATAAAATAAATTTTAATAAATTTATTTGGTTCTACTGGAAAATTAAAAAAAATAAAAAAAATAATTTTTTGGTGGTTTCTAGTAAATTGGAATCGAAAAAAAAAAAAAATGATGAAAAAAATTGCGGTGGAACACGGAATAGGCTATTGCCCCGTGCGGTGTTGAGTCACGATGGCCATTGTATCGTGACGGGGCGAGTGGAGGCGCGAACAAGCGCGGCGGGCGGCTCGGTCACGTACGGCCGAGAGAAAGGGGCTACGACACGGTGAACAGCCGCGACACGGCTGGGCGCGCGCGGCGTGGCGGCTCGTGCAGCCGTGGCACAAGCGGTAGAGATTGTGTCGTGTCACGATCAATTGTATGTCGTGATAGGAAGCGGCCTTTGGGTTTGTCACGATATAATCGGTTGTATCCGTGACAAGGGAAGCAGCGGCCCCGGGTTTATATCACGCGAGACAAGCGCGACCGTAGGGCGCCCGCGATGTAACATAGGGAGCGCCACGACACGGTCTGCGGGAGGCGCGACACGACGCGACGCATGACTGCGACACGGCGCGCCCGGCGACGGGTGGGTGCGGCGACACGGCGGACCAGGCTGCTTGGCTTGGTCGGAGCCAAGCACAATGAGCAATGTGATGTCGCGAGCTAGACGGGGTGGGTGCTTGTGCACTCAACTCAGTTTTGACTCATTGCACTGTCCTGAGTCATTGTTTGGGACACTGTTCATGAACAATGTTCACGAGGTTTTCAAAAATAAAAAATCAAATCAAATCAAATCGAATAAATTTTTTTTTTAAAATAAAATAAAATTTTTATTCTTGTTATAATTGTATATGGAATTATTGTACATTAACTGAATCATAGACATTGGTATGAAATATTTTTCGATATGTGACTAGTGTCTTGAGGCTTTGTTTACACCTTAGAATCACTTTGCATCAGTTGTGATAGAGTAAGGATTAGAGGTTGAGGCCTTGGAGGGTTCTCAGCAGTTCTCCTGGGGTGGATTAGTGGCGAGGATGTGGATACATGTCGGGTCATGAAGTTAGAGATCTCGGGACTCTACTCACAACAATGGACTTGAGGATCCGATTCGTGCCAAAGAGGGCATCCCGAATCAAAAATTTATATACCTAGGTGTCTTCCATCGCCGTAGTCGTTTACCGTGAAAGACAGTGGTCTAGGGTCTAACACTGGGATGGGTTTTCATCCTAAAAATGATTTCAGATAAGTGCACGGCTGCAAGTGCCTTCTATTCGACTCTTCTGATTTGCTTCAAAACAAGGGAAGAAGGAAACCGAGAAATTAAAACTAAAATAAAGTGTGAAAAGTTAACTTTGAAGATTTAGGTCACTAACTTGGGTGTTGGGGTGGCAAACAAGTGTCCCTGTTTTATCTCATATGACATGCAACCTGGCATTCCATGCATAACCGATCTATGTTTAACTAGCAAACTCACTTGAAATCAACTCCTATTTGAGTCAACACAGGTAGCATGCATCTATGGCCCCTTTACTATTTGAAACCCTAACATTAAATATCATTTCGTATACCAGAAAGACCATCTGGGAAAGTTAACCACGCAGATCTAGAGTACATTAAGTGCACTCGTATCCTAAAGCATGGAGAGTATTGGCCAAACCAATAACATTCAATGCTATTCAAACCCTAATTTGAGAAGATGGAGTCATAAACACAGTAGCCTATGGCTTTGACTACAAGAGGAAACATGCATATGCCCCACCACCAAGCTAGCTCCCTTCCTCTTCACAAAGAAAGGAGGCTTAGCTAAGCATCTCGAGTTGTCATCCCCAAGAGGGTGTTTGGCAATCAAGAAAGTAAGAGAAAGAGGAGAGAGAAGAGAGAAAAGAAACCAATAAAAACGAGATAAAAATAAAACTTACCAATCCTTCTCTCCCCAAAATTCTCTATATTTATTACAAGAGAGGGTTTATATAGCTACCTCAATACATGAAAATACTCAAAACCCACAAATTTGGCTAAGTTAAAGGACAAGAGAGTAATACACCAAATTTGGAAGCCTAGCATTAAATACAAAAGCATGACGAGGCAGTGAATTTCGCTAGGCTGAATTTAGGTAGCGAAATCACCGCCATACGAAACAGGAAATTCCTCGCAAAGTTCGGTACTCGCTTAGGCTAGAGAAATTTCCTCGCTAGCTTAGCGAAATTTTCGTGAGCATGGAATATAAAATTTCGCTAGGTCAGCGGCCTAGCGAAACTCGGTTTGGTCTAGCTGTAATTGGCACTAAGAGAGTCATAAATTTTCATAAGGTTGCGAAATTTTCGCATCCTAGCTTAAAATTTTCAAACTCTAGCTTAAAATTCCGTGCTTTGTTGATCTCCACGCATTTCATCCTCGTCTTCAACGTGAACAATTTTTCTTCACTTTACTTTCAGCTTTTCATCGCTTTTGTATCGGGTTGATGGCCGACACTTCGAGTTCAAACTTCATGATTCACATACATCTCGATATCAACTCCCTGTGTAAGTGAGCAAACCCCAAACAGCCAAAATAACCTCTAAACGCATAATCGATACTAAGAAGACTTGAAGACTAATTGGCATACGACATGATTGGGCACAAAAGACTCAAACCCATTCAATACAGGTTCAAATCGCACTTTTCGCACTAATCAGGATCATGGAAGATGTCGGGGAAGTTCGATCATCCTAGGGACTGATCGGGCCGACAAATTACAAAGTCAGCATCGATCAGAGCGTAGAGGGTTACCCCACAGTGATCTGCATCGTTGCCAAGGCTTCAAAGGGGGACAAGCCTGATATTTTGTCCCAGACAAATGGTAACGAGTCCGTGTTAGGATACATGGTCAAGAAGAAACTTACCCTAAAGGACGAGGTGAGACTGCACTTAGATTCACCTCTAGTAGTCATGGCATGAGGATGTTTTTCCTAATTTAGCCAATGAGATCGCTTCTACGCAGGGAAGTTGTAAACTTCAGATTGAGTTACACTCACATTCCCATCTCTATGACTCCGCATAAGATGGAAAACCGCAATGGAGTTACAAGAACTCAAACCCACTTACTGTGGAGCTACTGACAAGGTTCATTAAACCGAGCACTTCATCACAGCCCAATTTTATTTGCAAAGGAAGGCTGACAAGACCCTTCGAATGTTCATTGATTATAGAAAGTTGAAAAGGGTTACTAATTCAAGAACTTTAATTCCATCAATGGTGATTTGATGACTTGTTTGATCATTCGAGAGGAGAGCTTAGCTCCATCGCGATAGACCTTCTCGTGACCGGTTACCACTGCCGAGGTTGCAGACGTATAATCCTGAAAGATTCGTACATGTTATGGGCACTTTGAGTTTAGCAGCGGCGCCTCGGATTGGACAAATGCGCCAACGACATTAATGGACCTCATGGCTAGGTATTCCAAACCCTATCTAGACGCTTGTCGAAGCCCGGATGACATTCACCTACCCCACAGAGCTGGTTACGAGTATCTGAGGATCGGTAATACTTGCCGAGACCACCGAACCAGACGCCAAGTTCGCGGCGCAGTTTCGCGATCGAGGTTAGATTTTAACACGCGGTGTCAACATCGCGTGGTCAATGGACCGGTAGGAAGGCCTGGAGGGCCAAGTCATCGGGCCTTCGATATGAAGCCGATCGCCGGCATTATAAGAGATTCACGGAGATTTCTCCAATAGCGTTGACTTATGACGATCGAATCAGCAAGGAGGTCGTTTGATCGGGATGACCAACGCAGAGCATTCAGAGCCAAGATGAGGCTTACGATCGATCCATCTGACAGTCTGGACACACAGATACACAGTTGTATCAGATGTCTGGAGGCCGGACCAGATGTGGTTTTGATGCAACCGAGGGTAGTTGCCAGGTCTGGCCAATGGAAGAATCGCGGTTGTGCCACCCACATGATTACGGAGTCAGCACCAGTCTTACCCTTGAAGGATTAGTTTCACCTTACTTATATGGCGCGGTATTCCAGACGCATAATGCACCGGCGTAAATCAAGCATATTCACGCGAATGACCCCAACATGAGTGCTATATGGATGGTTCTAGAGGATTATGACTTTCATCGCCACCACCCGCAAGCGCAAATGGTGTTTGCGCGCCACCGCTCGGAGCACGCTGGTACAGCTCGGGACCGGCGGATGCTCGAAGATCATGGGACAGCCGGGCTATAGTACCGCCGAGCGCATCTGCACGCCGGGTTAGTAGCTGGCACCCGCCATCGTTGAGCGTGAGTGATCGAGTCCTAGCGACAGATATCCATCGTGGATCGGCAGCAATTGCTACGGCGACGAGCGTTTGACCATCGCTATGGTAGGTTTCAAGATGAGACTGGCAGTGGTTCAACTAATCGGAATGGCGAGGAGATCTAGAGCTCACCAGTTTCTGATTACGATCCAGCATGCAACGATAAACAGATCTTTCGCCAATGTAATACTTGTTGATCAAGAGATTTAGGGATTCTGTCTACTTGATGTTCACGGTCAAGAAAGTTAAGGCCGAAAGCACCGACAAATGTGGCTGGCTTCCAGCCATCGAGGTGGTCAGTGGAAGTGGAGCCGCCACGATGGATTCTGGCACACACTTGGCCACGCATAATCGCAAGGACACATGGGATGCGAAGATAGGATAGTGGATCGGATCAATAAGCTCATGATTTTTGAAATGCAGCACGGTTCCTCTCACATCAAGAGAGATTCTCGCAGCTGCATGATACGCAGAGAGATAGTTCGGGCCGTTACGAGCAACAGATCCATAGTGTCAATAGAGACCCGAGAGTCACGCTGCACTTTAAAGAGTTTCTAAAAGGCCATGGCAACAATGAACAGAGTACAGCTTTTCCACCCATTAATGAACAACAAATGAGATGAATCGCTACATGTTAAAGAATAGTGCCACTGAAGACGCATCCCTGATCGGGCGGCATTTGAAGACACTGTCTTTATGGAATTCGCCACAAATAACATTTTTCGATTTCAAAGCAGTACATTGGTATACAATTCATATGAGGCATTGTAATGAGGCCATGCATCAATTAATATGTTGAACGAGGTGGAGAGAGCCCATCACCTGTCCCGATCTTATTAAAGACACCTCCGAGAAGGTGAGCTTTGATATAACAAATAGCTCTCTCTTGCCGCTTAGAGCCAGCAGGTAAGAGGCTTGCAAGTTGATGTACGACGTCGACCCTTAGAGTTCGGAGGTTGCAGGATCACGCTCTCGCGTGATGCCTAAGAGAGGGGCGCCTGCCCGTGCAAGCGAGAGTTATCGCGAGGTTTATTGGGGGCTCCTTCAGATGGCTCGGAGAGGGTAGGCATCAGAAGGCATCGGCGGCGCTACAGCCCAAGAAATGTCCACAAGGTATTTCACGCCTCCATGCTCGGAGGTACACTCCGCATCTAGCTCGTGCAAGTGATCGGGGGAGAGATCGAGGTTTGACTACGGATGTAACTTCGAGAGGACCAATGCGCATTATGGATAGTCAGACCGTGCTTTACACGGCATAGTGTTAAGCTTATGAGGTGCTATGCAGCAAAGACCGCGGAATGGAGGAGTCAACGCCAGAGCGAGGACACTTAATGCCGCCACCATCCCTCTCAGCTCAGGATTTAAGGCACGCGGGTTTCCTTAGTCACACATTTAAATGACTAGTTTATATGGCGAGGTGCACGTGAAGAGTGCAATGTGATTTGTTGCGATTGTACGTAATGATCAAATTGCTTTAAGGAGGAGAAATGAAACTGAAAATTCTAATTTTCTGAAAAATGGTAAAATCGTAATTTCAGTAAAAAATTGGAATTTTTCTATATCTCAGATGACGAAACCGACTTCACTGCTAGAATTGTCTCATGAATCTAGTTAATTAATGCTGAATTCCGAGACGCCAATTCACGCTTTGCGCAACGGCGTCAAAATAAAATGACTCGCAGGTGGAGACACGGATATTGACAGCAGTCACATACTACATGTACCCATGTGATACATGTTGCATGATTAGTGAAAGGATGATGAATGGCTTAGATTGTGCCGAAAATAAAAAATCAAGAAAAAAAGGGACATTGAGAATTTTTAAAATGTTAAATGAATAAGACAAAGGGCAAATAGTTATCTTCGCCGATCGAGCAAACTGAGAAAACGCGGCGTGTCAAAATTCAGACGAGAGAGAAGGTGTCACTTCTCTCTAGATTTCCGGCCGTTCAGACCGTCGGTTCTTGACGGAGCAAGAAGCAAAGTCGATCTATGTGAGTGGCTACGCAGGGACCGATTCGCGAGCCCACAACCCAATATAGCATATTTTTCTCACTAGGCTATTCTTTACAAGAGCTATGTAAATGGTTAAGGATATTCGGGGTTTGATTTATCGCAAATTCAAGTCCCAAAAGCTTTGAACCGTGGAGAAAATCTAGAATGTGTGGTCGCGGAATAGTTCCAACCCGAGGGTTTCATTGTTCACGTGATTCAGGTCGATTTTTTCGGGATGTTTGGGTGATTCAAAATGAATTTCGATTGGTTAATTAGCCCATGTGAGTTTGACTTTTGGTGTTATTGTTGAAATTTGAATGACATAAATTGTGAATTTATTATGTTAAAATATGCAATGTGAAATGTAATACATAAATTTATTGAGATTGGCATAATGCATCCCATATGCACTAGACAACCTAGAATATTAGTGAGTGATAACATGAAAGAAAACAAAACTAAAATGTTTGGTGAAGAACTGACTGAAGATTTCCTAGAATGTGTTGGGAGATTGTCCAACACCACGACGAGGGGCCCATGAATCGCTTTGAGGGTTATCCAATAGATTCGCCTCAGAGGGTAACCCAATATTTACCGAATTCAGTAGTGAGTTTCAAGAATAAAAAGCTTGTTTTGAAAACTAGATATTTTACCGCATTCGCTTAGGGATATGTGGAGAGGGAGCCGGTGAGGACTCCTGACATGAGATTGGTCATGCAGACATTCGAGTAGGTTCGCGTGTAATTGCTCGATGTGATTGTTTGCCATGACATGCTGCGACTTTGCGCTGCCAGCAGAACCCATGCAAGAAATTATCAATATCGGCTTTGCCTTTGCCCTCACGAGGGATCACTATTTTAGGTAATAGTGAGGCACGCTGATCGACGCCTACTAGAGGCCGTGATGAAGAAAGTCGGTTGTGCATCGGTATTCGCTTTGTATGTTAACATGTATTAAATTCTAAATTTTAATATATGTTTGGTAAAGAGTAATTTATTAACTCTCGAACTATTGCATATATAGTTGATGCATTTGTGAGAATTGATGCAGTGGGGCCCGCGCCATTTTTACTCGCATGTGTGGACTCGCAGATGGTCGTTATAAAATGTCGACATGTTATATTTCGGTGCAGAGCTCCCCATACAAATAGACTCACTAATTTTCGTGAGTCGCTACGAAGTTACTCCGACATCCACAAAGTTGATCGAATGTCAACGAACACCCCGATTTTGGGGCGTTACAAAGTGTCTCGTACTACTCTTGCCTCAAACATGAAATTCGATTGTCTTTAATTGACGAAATTTGACGTGGTAGCTAGATTTCATGAGAGGATTCCAACGGTGAAGTCCGTTTCATCATCCGAGATCTAGAAAAATTCCGAATTTTGATCGAAATTACCATGTTACCCTTTTTAATAAAATTAGAATTTTCGAAGCCTTACAAGAACTAACTGTCTCCGGTGCGGTAAAAATTCTGGTCTCAGTCCAGATCTAAAACCATAAAACTATATCCGATCGGTAACTCAGCTTAAAAACTTTTCTATTTTAGAATTACAAAAATGTATCTTATGCTTATATTTTAATATAATATAATTCAAATTAATAGTCATTTATCATTTTATTATTATTTATTTACAATTAGATAATTATTTATCTTTATTTGGCAAATAGAGTAATTCATTGTTATTTATTTTATAAAATAAATAATTCATAATTATTATTTTTTATAAATCGATAATAAATTATTATTTATTTACAATGATAATCAGAAGACATTTATTTAAAACGATTAATTTTCATTATTTATTTGTACAATAATTTTTACAGAATTAGTTTATAAATACACAATACACATATTAATTATAATATTTTTTGTCCATAATTATAATTTATAAACTAACAATTTTTGTAAATAAATAACTACTAAATCATCAAATTGTTTTGAAACTCTTGAAAAATAGTAAGACAATAAAATGGTGATGAATCGGGGTCAATGATGCAAAGAAATGATAGTAATTGACCAATATTGTTTTAATATTCTATAACAAATATATTTTATAATCTTAGTATGTTTATAATTGAAAATTAATCTTTGATTGGCTTTGCTATATATGGTTTCTATGGAGTCAAGAGCAACCCCGGAACGGGACAAGGATTTTATCATGAATTAGCCTATAATCAAATATAAGTAGTTCAAGACCTTTTGTCATTTTCTATAGTCCTTTTGGAAAATACTTGAATTTATTGTGTTTTCCATGTGACACCCCAAAACCCAAGGGTCCCGTTGATAACCTCGCAAATTCCTCCGATTTCGGGTAACCGAAATTATTGCAAATATTGTATCCTGAATGATCGACCATATTACAAAATCGGACGTAGTCCCTTTTGTTCAAGAAGCTCTACCCAAAATACAACATGTATAATAATATATTCTCGATCGATCCAGGTCTCAAATGTATAGTAAATGACCACACATGTCCATTTGTCCATATCCATAATATATAACTGATATCACAATAGTCCACAAGGAGTTTACTGGGCAACACTTTTATACACGATATATTGTTCAGTCAGTTTCAATATATCGGCAAAATGATAATAAAGCCACATCTCGCTTCCCTTCAAAATCACGGTCTCGATGAGCGCGTCCTCCCATGTACCACCCACACCTGAACAGTGTCCCATGACAAAGAAAGCAATGTGCTTAGTAGAGAATAATTCCTACAAGGGCTGCTCCCCACCTATGTGCACATGCAATGCCATTTCACACATTCAAGTAAAAACATACACATTCCTATTTAAATGTCTAAAGGCCATGCATGAGAATGTGACTCACCATGTCCTATGTCTTGAGTCCTCTATGCTGCTGAAAAACCGCTATTTATGTTCCATAAATGAACATTTTTCCAAACAAAAGCTTTTTGTTTTATAAATCAAAATCCATTATTAAACTTCTCGATATTCACTTGTTTTTACCAAATCCCGTGTGTTTTTTGTGTGTAGCGAATTTCTGAGGTCTCTGATTACTACTTAAATAGTGATGTTCCATACTCTTAACACTCCGAGTTCTGAGCACTTTTTGCGTAGTAATCAGCCAAGTTGACATAATTGGCACGTTAAGGACGCAAGAATGTGTTTTTCCATCCACTTATAGCAAGCCAGAGGTTTCATAGGCTTTATGTGCATTGGAAGATAGGATCCGTGCCTTCGAGCATGAAGAAATCAATTGGAATGTAGAGTTGAAGAACCGTATGTATAGTAGAAGGAGGAAGCAACAGAGAAAAGAAGCAAACCCCTGACCCTGTAAGTCAAATGAGTCAGGAATTTTTCAGCCATTCTTTACTTCTTGTTGCTCTTTTGATTTATGCCAAAACTATCCCCATGTAATAGTACCAATCATACATTTTTGCAATCTGTGCTGTTTGGGTAGTATATAATGCCCAAAAACATACAAAGCAACTTTTTCATTATCAGCTGAGGGAAGCTCACGAACAAGCCCCGTTTTCTTTTCCTTTTTCCTTTTCTCTTATTTTCTTATTAGCCAAACACTCTCTGAGGATGACAATTCAGAGGATGAGTGGCTAAACCCCCTCCTTCCTTGAAGTAAAGGGGGGCAAAGGAACCTGAGGCAAATGATATCATGTTTTCAAATATAGGTATTCTCACCGAAGATTTATGTTTTCCTTAAACTCTAAACATCCCTTCAAGTCACCTTGAAAGGTAAGTATTTGCAAGCTTTCAAGGCTCATCGATGCCAAGCTGCATCCAAAGGATGTTTGTTAGTTATCATTTATGAGCGCTGGAAGGTAAGTCAAGGAGACATGTTTTTACCGTCTGAGACCACAATGCCTGCGGAATTCTGCCATTTTCAAAGGATAGTTATCGAGGGTTAAATTTTTATAGGTAAAACAAGATCCAATTCGGGAAGTAACTATATGTTACTATCCCCAATGCGAGGAAAATACCCCGAGAAACCCTCATTTTCCCTAGGAACCTAACCCTAATGGCCTAATACTTCAAGGATTTCTATTTTACATTTTAACTTTTTGTACTTTTGGCTTTCACCACAAAAATCACTATTTTTATAACAACCTAATATTCCAAATTATAATCACCAAAGGTAAACCTCAATATTAGTCATTCCATAAAGAAAACCCATCCCTGTGGACGATCCTAGAGCCGATATACTAGAGTAGTTATGCTACGGTAGTATGAGGTATTAGGTTACAAATTTTGTTGATTTAAGATACCCTATGGGCTGCGAATCAAATGGCATCGTGTCGGGGATGGTGCCTTAGTGCAATTGACAAAGTGATGAACACTTGCGATCCTCATCACAAGCTCTGGTGAATTACTTTTCTTTTATCATTTGTTCTAGCAATTACTGCTAGGTTGATTAATTCCATTTCGCTATCTATATTTGTTACCATTAACTCGTTGGTAGATTTTTCTTTGTTTCTTGTGTTGTTCTGCTTTTTCATGTAAGAGTTTATGTTCCAAAGGGTTTAGAATTCAAAAGGTAGATTGGTTAAACTGTCCCACGTGAATCACAGAAACTGAATATTCAGAGCGAGCTTTGAATTTTGATCCAATGAAGCCCCCACATGAAGAGCAGCAGAGTCAGTAGGGAGTGGACAAGAACCTCAATGCATTTAGGTCCATGAGGGACCACATACACCCTCTATGACTGAGTGCACCCTTCTGCATTGTACCTCCAACTGAGGAAATGGTTGTTAGGCCTTACCTTATGCCACTCCTTCCCACTTTTCATGGTAGGGAGAGTGAGAACCCCTATACACATATCAAGGAATTTGAGGAGGTTTGCAACACCTTCAAGGAGGATACTACCATCGTGACTTAATGAGGCTTAAGCTTTTTCCATTCGGCATTGAATGATGTAAGATTTGGCTCAACTCCCAAGGCCAAGGAATTATCCGAAATTGACTCATGGTACGAATTCTTTTTGAAGAAATTCTTCTCCACTCACATGACAAACAACTTAAAGAGGCATATTTCAATTTTCGGGGCCACATGAAAAACAAAGTACTCTAAGCATGTTGGAGAAAGATATATGGAAGTTAATTCTTGATGCCCGTCTCACTATGGGTTTGATACTTACCTCGTTGGTCAACTATTTTTACGATGGTAGGCTTTCTTGCCATGAAGCAATTGCTAGAGACTATGTATGGAGGAGATTTCTTGAGAAAAAAATCTAGAGGAAGCTTTGGATTTCCTGGGGTATGTAGCTGAAGCTTCAGAAGGTTGGGGTGAGCCTAACCCAAGGGAAGTGGAAAGAATGAGACCTCAACCCAGCACAAGGGGTGGCATGTATTCCCTTCCGAAGGACTTGGACATGAAAGCCAAACTTTCAACCTTAGTTAGAAGGTTGGAAGAACTAGAGATTAGAAACCAGCATGAAGTGCAAGCAAAGGATCGAAATTCCTCGTGGCCAAACAAGCCATGTTTCATTTATCGGCCTAATGAGCATCCGACAACAAGGCCCAACTATTCCAACAATGAGGGAGATATTAGTGGAACAAGAAAATGTTGTTGTCAATTCAAACCATCAACTAATGCACCATATGGCAACACCTACAACCCTAGTTGGAGGAACCACCCAAATCTCTCCTAGAAGCCAAAACCTCCACAGTACGCTTCAACTTCTCAGACATAACAACCATAGTCAGCTTCTCCAATTGAGCAAGCCATCCTAAATTTGAGCAAGGTGGTAGGTAACTTTGTGGAAAAGAAGAAAGCCATCAATACTCGGGCCAACAAATGATACTGTGGAAAGCACTCCGAACAAAAGAATAGATTTGCTCCAAAATGATCGTCGTAAAATAGACAAACCCTGCCAGTAGATTCAACTTGAAGCAACCAACCAACATCATGCAAGAAAAAGGGAAGTTCCCCCATAAACTCAACAAAACCCTAGGAATTCATGAAATAGTCGACTCGAGAACTTATCTAAATGGATGAGGTAAAAGCAATTATCACTTTGAGAAGTGGTAAAAAAGTTGAGCAACCAGTGCCTAAACCACTTGATGAAGCTAAAGAAAGCCAAGATGAGGAGCCGGAATATATATTAATAAAGGAAGACATGATGAAGAAGAGCATGCCCCACCTTTCCCTCAAGCATTAAGAGGTAAAAAGAGGGTGAGCAACCAAACTGAGATTCTTGAAGTCTTGAGGCAAGTGAAAGTCAACATTCCCCTAATGGACATGATTAAGCAAGTTCCAACCTATGCCAAATTTTTAAAAGAATTGTGCACTGTAAAAAGGGGGATGAATGTGGAGAAGAAAGCCTTTTGACAGAAAGGTGAGGCCATCATACAAAGGTAAGACTCCAATGAAGTGCCAGATCTGTGGTGTCCTGTACTACACTGTTGAACACTGGAGGAACTTAGGAAGTTAAGGCATTCTAGATTTGGGGCTAGTGTCAACTTGTTAATTCTACCTACCTATGCAACTAAATAGAGAATTGAAACCCATCACTATCACCTTGTTTTTAGCAGACAGGTCAATAAAAATTCCAAAAGGCACTATTGAAGATGTTTTGGTGCAGGACAAGTTCACTAACTAAAGGGATTTGTTCTTAAACGGAGCTAAGAGGGCTATGGGAGCCAATTATGTGCTCATTATACTCTGAGGCCATAGCCTGCTACCTCCAATGCAATCATCAACCATTTAAATGGACGATGCACCACTTTAGCAATATGACACAGAGCTCATCATTTTCCACCTCGGTAAAAAGCATGTTCACCTTGAGGAAGAAGACCTAGAAGAAGTGTGTTTGATTGACACCATAGTGGAGGAACAAGCAGAGTTAAAGCAGCAATACAAGTTAATCAGGAGGAATTGGCAGAGCTACCTAAAGATTTAGATGAACTCTCAAATTTGTGTGCTACTTTCTGTCCTTGGAAAAAGAAGGAAAAAATCCTCCCCCTGTTGACTGAGAGAGACAAAGAAAATGGAGAGCCCGTGAAGCTTGATCTCAAACCCTTTCCCACATAATTGAAATATGCATACTTGGAGGAGGGCGACTAATGCCCTGTGGTTATTTCTTAATCCCTAAACGTTTCACAGGATGACGAATTGCTAGGAATCCTCAAGAAGTGCAAACAGTTTATCGATGGCACCAAATTTAAAGGGAATTAGCCCTTTGGTTTGTACTCATCACATCTACATGGAGGAAGAAGCCAAGCCGTTGCGGCAACCACATAGGTGATTGAATCCCCACATGCAAGAGGTGGTATGCGCTAAAGTTCTAAAATTGCTGCAGGCCGGAATTATCTACCCCATTTTTGATGGGCCCTTGCGTAGTTTCTACTCAGTTGTACCTAAAAGTCAAAGTGACTACTGTACGTAACGAGAAGGAGAAGGCATGCCTACATGCCTCACCACAAAGTTAGGGGGTGCTGCATAGATTACGGTATATTGAATGTAGTTGATATGAAGGACCATTGTCCCTTGCCCTTCATTTATAAACTTCTGGAGAGAGTTTCCATGCACCCATTTTATTGCTTTCTAGATGGCCACTCCAGATATTTTCAAATTGAAATCGCAAGAGAAGACCACCTTCACTTGCCCCTTTGGAACTTATGCCTACAAGAGAATGCCTTTCGGCCTTTGCAATGCACTTGCCACTTTCCAAAGGTGTATGCTCGCAGATCTCGATATGGTGGAACGCACTGCAGGGAGCATGGATGACATCACCATATGAGGTCACTTTTGAGGATTGTCTGTCAACTCGTAGACTGGCCCTAAACAGAGTGTGATCGAGAAGAACTTAAAGGCTTAATTAGGAGAAGTGTCATTTCATATAGCATCAAGGAATTGTCCTTGGACATGTCATCTCCAATAAGGGAATTGAGGTTGATAAAGCAAAGGTTGAGCTTATTTCCATGCTACCAACTCCCACAAACGTTAAGGCAATAAAGCAATTCCTTGGCCATGTAGGTTTTTATAGGAGGTTTATTAAGGACTTTTCAAAATTGTAAAACTCCTAGAGCTCCTGGTAAAGGATACCAAAATTGTTTGGGATGGAAGGTGCCAAAAGAGCTTCGAGGAGCTCAAATCACACTTGACTACTACACCTATGAGTGAGAGCACCCAGCTGGCAACTCCCCTTTGAAATAATGTGTGATGCAAATGATTTTTCCATTGGAGCTGTGACACCCCAAATCCCGAGGGTCCATTGACAACCTGTCAACCTGCGAAAGATTATTGGATGTCGTAACTCTACACCACACCATTCAAATTTTCTCTTGACCTAAGATTAAATTTAAAATCTGCAGAGTCTCCTTTGTACTTGGAGCTCTACCCAAAATGCAACTCCGTAAATTACATGGCAACCGTCCCTAATATTATACAACGAACACACCTGTGTCCACATTACAGCAAAAATGTGGCCACGAATGCCCATTTATCCATATAAATACAACCTATATCATCAAGCCATCAAGAGTTATTACATCACGATTACAAACATTATATTAAAACTAGTGTTCTAATATAATATACAAACATGGATCAAGGCCACAATCAGCCCGCTTGGCTAATGTTGGCCTCTAAGGAGCACCGCTTGGCTCTGCACATGTCCCTGTACTTGAAAGGGGGTCCGACGACGGGTAGAGCTTAACGCCCCAAGAGATAAGTTCCTACAAGGGCTATTCCCACGAAATGCACATGAATGGTCAAACAACTACACACACCAACCTAGGACATGCCATCTTAGCACAGAATCCTACTTGGTCATGAATGAGACGCGACCATCATGCCCCATGTATCAAGTCCTCAATCGAATTTCCTTTGAACATAAGCATTTTTCCAGCGAATGAAATCCATTTCTTCAAACAAAGGTATTTGTGTTTACCCGTGACAACCCTCCCGATATAAATAGTGGACATACCCCGATAATCTATTTTGTGGACAACCCTCCGATGTATATCAATTGGGCATACTCCGACGATTGACATTATATGGACAACCCTCCGATGTATATCAATTGGGCATACTTCGATGATTGATATTATGTGGACAACCCTCTGATATAAATTAGTGGACATACTCCGATAATAATTATGTGGACAACCCTTCGATAAAACCGCTTTGTTCAAAAGCCATGTTAGGAAACCTCCGATCATTCATACGACCTTTTAGGACTTTGTCCCTACCGAAACCAACATCAACACTAAACACAATGCTGATTTTTCCATGCACTTCACACCTTATTTAAAAGTATGTACTTGCGTACTAATGTGTAATGCAATTAAAGCGTATCAGATCAAGTCGCTTCCAATGTATAAAGACATCTACATGGACACCCTATAATCAGGCACTACATCGTGCACCATACACTGCGTCTAATGCAATACAAAAGTCCACACATTTATTAAACGTTAATATACATGCAAATATACTAATATTTATCATATTCATGTCAACACATCAAACAAGCATGCACGTAAATCATTCCAACTACTACTTAGACAAGCAATGTCATAGCGTCAACCTTTAGGCTACATCATGGCACATAATGCCAATAAATCCTAGCCTACAACATGCCACGCAATAGCCAGCAACCACGAAAACACATCACAAACCCAATATGTTAGAGCACACATATTGACATCCAAGCATGACACCTCTTAACCAAGAAATGCCATTTAAATCAATCACACAAACACATGTTAACATTTCATCAATCAATTTTTCAACAAGGATGTGAGCACCAATTTCCATTTAAAATCATATGTTCAGATTTTAGACTCCAAGATCTTTCTATAGAGTCCAAGAACACCCTAAACGAAGCTCGGACAAGAGTTATGACGTCCAATTTTGAGGCCCTCAGATGCACAAAGGATCACCCACGGAATCCAATATTAGGGGCCTACTATTTTTCATCATTTTCAGAGACCAAATATGCGAGTTTAAATTTATCAAGCTATATGGATGATCAAACCCAAAGGGCTTTCCATAGAGTCTAAGAACACCCAAAACAAAGCTCGGACGAGAAAGCATGGGTTATCCGGTCGAGGCTTTGAGACAAACAAGGCAAATTGGCAAGCAAAGATGAAAACCCTCGAAATTCTGGCTCCTTTATAACCCACAGACATGCTACTTCTTTTCCTACCCAAACTCATCCCGAAAACAACCCTTTCACTCGGCAACAAACCCGCCCTAATTGAGTCCACAATTCAGCCATAAACATGGCACAAAACTCATCCCGAACTCAGCCCAAAATCAGCTTCAAAGCTACCCAAAAAAAAACTGGACATCATAGCTCAAAACAAGAAAACAATCAGTTTTTGTGTCCGAGAACACAACCAAACAGCCCCTAGGGCTCAACCAAGACCAAAACAGCATTTAGATGAAATATAAACCCGAGTAGGAAGGTTCCCTACCTCTTAGAGCGAAGACAAAACTTTTTGGAGTCCTGAAGACCCGAGACCCATGGCCTTCCTGAACTTCCGCTCGAATCTTCGACGAAAATTCTTGATTTCGTGTCCACGCTGCCCTTGACGACATTTGACTTCTTAAATCTCTGGCTGCACTAAAATCTGTACCCGCCAATCATCGTGAAATCTTAGAGAGAAGGCAGAGCTTCTTCACTACATTTTCTCTCTCCAAACTTGAAAACTTCGCAAACCGCATGTTGTCAGACTCACGACAGCTCCCCGCCGAGTAGATGAACTTTAAATCTTGGCTCAACGGATTCCGACTCACCCGATCTCCGCGTAGATCGTGAGAAGTGGAGATTTTCTCCTCTATGTCACTTCTTCCCATCGCTGCTTTTCCCTAAAAAATGAGCATTCTTCCTTTTTTTTTTGTCTCTCTTTGCTTAAGTTGGACGCGGGGCCCACTTCACTACACACGTCCATGACCCGTCCGGGTTCATTTCTGTCCCAAAATAATTTATTTCTTCGCTCAATTCATTTTAATCAACTTAACTCAAATCGCTTCAACTCTCGAGGATTTTAAGAAAATCCCGCTTCTAGGTTTTTTCGCTTAGATACCTACCTTCAATAATTCATAAAGAATTCCACTACCTAGGAATTCAAATAAACTTTTCGAGTTGCTCTAAGTCAGTGAGACGGACTCAATAGCTACAAATTGGCTTCATTATCCGAGCTCTATGAATTTTCAGCTCCTGAGCCATTTCAGCAATTTATTATTTAATTTTATACTTTTATAAATTTTAAATTTTCAAGGGCTCTACGGGCAGTTCTTGGGCAGAGAAAAGATGGAAAGCTCTACGTGGTTTACTATGCGAGTAAGACTCTTAATGAAGCATAAAGGAATTACACCACCATAGAAAATGAGTTACTAACAGTAGTCTATGCCTTAGACAAATTCAGAGCATACTTGGTTGGGTCATTCATTGTTATATTTACAGACCACTCTACTTTGAAGTACCTATTGACTAAACAAGATTCTCTAGGAATTTAACCTCCAAATCAAAGAAGAAATGGGGTGGAGAATGTAAGGGTAGAACACGCCTCACACCATAGCTCATGACTTATGGCCTCCCATTAATGAGAGATGAATTCTCTAAGGAGTTCCTCAAGCTCCTTGTAGGAACAGCCCCTGTATGCTCATATTGCCACTATTTAGCAGGGAAATCCTAGTTGAGAGCACAGGACAAGAAATACTTCTTTTCCAAAATTCATTCCTACTATTAGGAGGAACCATTTTTGTTCAAATACTGTGCAGATCAAATCATTAGATGGTGTGTACCTGAAGAGGAATAAATAAGGATTCCTCACTCACTATCATGAAATGCCCATGAGGGTCATTCGCTTCACAAAAGATAGCTATGAAGATCCTACAATCTGGTTTTTACTAGCCTTCCCTCTTCAAAGATGCTCATGCCACGTGCCGAATGTGCGATCGATGCCAAAGACTCAGGAAGCTTACTCGTCGTAACATGGTGCCCTTAAACCCAAATTTGGTGGTAGACATCTTGGATGTTTAGGGCATTGACTTCATTGGGTCATTCCCTACGTCTTCGTTATTCATACATCTAGCGTTGATTATGTGTCCGTTCGGGTTGATGCGATCCTCAAACTAATGATCAGCTGTGGTGGTGCTTAAATTTCTAAAGGAGAAATTCTTCTCTAGATTTGGAGTGCCCAAAGCCATAATCAATGATGGAGGTACCCATTTCTGCAACAAAGACTTTGAAAACCTCCTAGCTAAATATGGAGTGAAACACAAAGTGGCCACTCCTTACCATCCTCAAATCAGTGGTCAAGTGGAACTAGATAATGTGGAGATTAAGATCATTTATGAAGGTGGTGAATTTAACAAAAAGATTGGTCGTCAGTTATCGACCCATCGCATACAAAACAACTTTAAGACCTTACTGATGTCTCCTCGTATCGGTTGTTTATGGCAAACATGCCACCTCCCTGTGGAAATCGAATAGAAAGCATGGTGGGCCATTTAAAAGCTCAACATGATCTGAAAGACCAACAAAGATACTGACCTTAATATGGCCATTAAAATTGCACTATCCTCAATTTCTCACCTCGCCATGTCGACGGCCACATAGTCATCAGCAAACGGGGCCAATCCCGGTGACCTAGCCACGCACTCTAACATTGTCATCGCCTCGCTTTAGCCTAAGAACTCGGGCCTTGTACGTCTAGCAATTGTCGTAAAATATTTGGCTCCATGAAGAGCCTGGGCTGAACTTCCCCCATGACATTGCCTCTACGTCCCTCGGCGCCGACCCAATCCCAACATACTTGTGATTCACCCTCTAACCTAATGTCAGCCAACCTTATCTTGTGGCATCGGAGGATCTCCGGCCTCCACATTTTCCTCAATTTGTTGGAACCAATGGTCGGGGCCACCATTAGATCCTCCTCCCATGAATGCTGGAGGATGATGCGCCAAACCCGGGAGGCTACTCGACTCCTCCCCGACCCAACCCGCACCACCAAGGCAATGGTGGTAAACTCAGCGCTTATAGCCTCTATAAAGGGTTGCTAATCAAAACCAAGTGGTGCTTGGCTAGTGCCTCGTGAACGACATCTACGTCCCCTTCCTCAACTTTCCATCCACACATGTCAAATAGAAAATTGAGATTTCTCTTTCTTATTTCGTTAGTGGTGTATAATGCCAAACACTAATAAATACCGGGCCTCAGATGTTATTATATACATCCCGTCATGTGCATAAATCTCACATGAATTTGTAACACACAAACATTAAGCATGTTAGAACACAAAACATATAATGCACCTGGCAATGATCTAACCTATGCCCAACAAATGTCTAGGTATTCGTGTAGCTAGAATTTTGATATCTAGTTGAGAAAACTAGTATCGTGGATCATACTTCAGGATACCACACTTGAGCTCCCTAGTAATCGTTACTAAACTTCCGATACCAAGTCGTGACGCCAAACCCGAGGGTCCCATTGATAACCACAACTATCGGAATTTGTGGATTTGCAGCCCAACCACATTATTGTGTCCCATTTATCTGGATCCATATTTTCACAAAAATCAGATGGTGTCCCTTGTTCGAGAGCCTAATTAACATACAAACCCGTATAACAAGATATCCACGACCTATCCAAGGTCTCAATAGAAGTAAAATGACCACACACATCCATCCGTCCATATCCACAATATTAACTATATCACAATTAGGTCCATATTTATTACAATACCTTTATATAGAACATATATTAAAAACTTAGATTATTCTAATATAGTTTGATAAAAAGATTTTATTTCGTGCCAAATCCTCGCTTCCTTCAAAATCACTACCGAAGGAGGTTCGCCTTGGTGTATCACCTACACCTTAAATATGGTCCCATCGAATGGGTGAGCAATGCCCGCACAAAAATAATTCCTACAAGGGTTACTCCTCACCTAAGTGCACATGCAATGCCATTTCACACATTTAATTAAAAACATACTCATTTCTACTCAAATGTTTACATGCCATGGATGAGAATGTGACTTACCCTGTCCCATGTCTCGAGTCCTCACCGACTCCCTCACACATGCATATGCCAAGCATGAAAACCGTCATTTATGTTCCATCAATGACCATTTTTCCAAAACAAAAGCTTTTTGTTTTATAAATCAAAATCCATTGGACAAACTCCGATATTAATTTGTTTTACCAAGTCCCGTGTGTTTTTTATGGGTAGTGAATTTTCATGTTCACCGTGCTTCATGACGCCTTCCAACACTTTGCTAACTTTCACATCGATACATATGTTTAACCAAGAATACCGGTTTTTCATCCGAGAGGGTATCGATCCCTTCTTACTATACCCAACACACGTATTTTTCATTTTCTTTTTCTTTTATCCGACCGTGAGACTCATTTTGGACGTTGTCCCATTTTACCAAGCCACCATCGAACACCAAACACAATGTTGATCTACTATGTACTCATGACATATCATCGAACACCAAACACAGTGTTGATCTCTACCATGCACTCACACCCATGTCATGTGATGTCCCGTGCATAAATGCAATGAAATGCCATTGCATGTATCTCATGCTACATGCACAATGAATGCCACGTTCAATAGTTCAATATCATACTTCATGTCATGTGAAACCCCGAGAAAATCTAATTTTCTAAAAAAATGGTAAAATGGTAATTTCGGTAAAAATCCAGAATTTTTCTAGATCTCAGATGATGAAACGGACTTCACCGTTGGAATCGTCTCACGAAATCTAGCTAGTACGTCGAATTTCGTCTAATTCTGAGACAGTCGAAATTTCACATTTTTCGAGGCACCGGGTGTGAGGAGCCGTAAAATGGCTTGTGAGAGACATGTGATGTGACAAAAGTCACCTATTACATGTACTCATGTGACACGTGTCGCATGATTAGTGAGAGGATGAGATGAATGGCCTAAATTGTGCCAAGTGTCAAAAATCAAGACAATGGGAATTTTTGAAATGTTTAATGAGAATAAAACAAAGAAGAATAGTGATCTTCTTCTCCAAAAATTTCGAAAACGTAGTGGGTGGTTGGTCGAGTTTTAGAGAGAGAGAGAGCTCCTTCAGATTTTTTCGTCGCTCGAACCGCTTACTTTTGATGAGTACATAAAGTCATCTACGCGCGAGCTACGTGACACCGATTCGTAGTTTCGACAACTCCAAGAGCTAGGATCTTTTCCTACTTTTTGTTATTCTTGGCTAAGAGCCATAAATGGTCAGATGTTCCGAGGCTTGATTAGCCGTGTTTTCGATCTCAAAACATTTGAACAAAGCGCAGAAAATCCTATTAGCTGCGCTGGAATGTGCTAACCCGAGAGTTTCCCACTGCTCACGTGAATAGTGACGTTATTTTCGTGTGAATATTTATGTTGTCGAGTGATTTAAAATGAATTGCTTGATTATTAATTATCTACGTGAGCTAATTTTGGCAAGGCTTTGATTGAGAATCAATAATATGAATTATGGGAATTACTCAGTTAATACATGCTTGTAAATATATATCGTGATGAATGGTTTGAATTGTGTGAGAATTAATATGTTAATGCATGTAATTAAATGTGTTAACATGATGTGGAATTATATAAAAATATAATTGTGTGTAAGCCATTAGAAATGAATTGTAATTAGCTCAAGTGAGCTAATTTTGATGTTATTTATGTGAATTAAATAACATGTGGTATGTATGTAAATTTTGTTAATATATGCATAATTGATATATTGGCATGTGTGGTTTGAGAATGGCATACGTATTTATATAACTGGGAACCTAAGAAAATTAGGTGTGAGTGCACTAGATGCGAAAGAAATAAAAATACCGTTTTTCCTGTGTTCGCTTAGGGTATGCATGAGGGAGCCTGGGTGAGGACTCGAGACACGGAACGGGTATGTAGATATTCAAGTAGGATCACATTATCGAGTGTGTGTTTATGTTGAATCATTGCATGTGCACTTAGGTGGGAGTAACCTATGTAGGAGATTTTCACTATCGGGCATTGCTCACCCCGGTCGAGATCATTATTTCGTGCACAGTGGACTGCTTGAGAAGACGGTTTCAGAGGCTAATTTAAGAAAGCCGAGTCAGGGCTTTGATGTTTTTGCATTCAATTGTGAGAACATGTATGAAAACTTTAAAATTTTGATATATGTTTTGGTTAAGAGTATTGTAATAACTCTTGAACTATTGGTAAATTGTTGATGTAATAACTCTTGTGAGTATTAATATATGGCCTGGGCGGCCATTTTACTCATTTTATCTCGATGTGGACCTGTGTGGTCTTGTAAAATATCGGGACAGTTGTCATGTGATTGGGACAGGTTGTACTTTGGGTAGAGCTTCCTGTATAAAGGAGACTCTGCCCAATTTTCATGAGTGGTATCGGGTTACTCGACATCTACGAATATTCAGGTCGACGGGTCACCAACCCGAATTTCCTGGACTGGGGCATCGAGTCATCACAAAGATCGTATACGAATACCTGTGGTCAGGGGACTTAGCTTAGCCATGGTCATTAAGGTGTGAGAGCACCTTAGCTTGGTATAACTCGATGTTGGATACTAGAATTATAGCTTAGTATCGGTAAGTTAGGTATATGTCTTAACAAGACCTCGATGAAACGAAGCTAGATCATGCATCCTAGGTATTTTGATGAATGAATTGTGTTTGCGGTGATTGGATTGTAAAGTTGTATATGTGATTGGTGTGTATACATGAGTGATGTGTGATCATGTGTTGAATGAATTGAAGATTTGTATGCTTGGTGAGTAGTGAGGAGAAAATGTTGAACACTAGGGTCGAGGAAATATAACCTTAGGTGTAACTGCCGAAATATACCCTACTTGGTTTTCGAACATGTTTGAGGTATAATAAGTAAAAGTATATTTGCTCCAGAAATAAAATAAAGATAAAATAAATAAGCGAACTTAGGTGTCTGACGATTAAGGGTAAATTAATAAATTACCAATTCATGACCCAAGGGTCATAATATAATAAGTTCATATGTCAAAGTAGGATTTTGATAAATTGAATTGAGAATAAAAATGAAAATGAGGACCAAAGAGTAATAAAAGAAAGATATTAGAATAAAATAAGGAAGAAAATTGTGGAAGAGACAAGTGGCTTGAAGGAAAGAGGGAGGAAGTTTCCTCCTTGGAAAGTGAAATAAAAAGGGGATAAGATCAAATAAGGATAGGACCAAAAGTAAATATCTCATTTTTGAGAGTGCGGGGGAGAAGCAACGGATAAGAGAGAAGAGAAGAGAAAGGAAGAAGAAGAAGAAGAAGAGAAAAGAAAAGAAGGAAAGAAGGAAAAGAAAAGAGAAGATCACAGGTAAGGAACTATGAAATTTGAGTATGGAACTATGGTATGGAACTATGATTTTGTATAGAAAAGTATGGAACTACTAAATTTGAGTATGGAACTACTAAATTTGAGTATGGAACTAGGAATATTTATATGAAAACTATGGGTGTATGGAATGCTAAGATTTTATATAGAAACGTATGGAATTTGAGTATGGTTTTGTATGGATATATGCTTGAGTTGTATGGGACTTGTTAAGTTCCGTATGGAAGAAGTATCGAAGTTTGGCCACGTAGTATGGGTTTGTCTAGTTTTTGGGGTATAGAAGTATAAATACACGGTTTGGAGACTCCCCGAACTCATTTAAGTTAGGGTTGAGTTGAGAAGAGTTCTAAGACTCCCTATAGGTGTGTTTTGGGAAGGAGTCAGTTGCAAGTTGAACCAAGAAATTTCCCTATTTTTTTGATCATACTCGTGTGAACCTTAGAACGATGTTTTGGGTCGAAATAAAAGGGAATTTGGCAGTGCTGCCCTTCTAGTAGAAATTGTAGCCACATGAACTTGATGTTAGGATTTTGAATTTCGGTCGACCACAGTGAGCAAGTTATGGTTTTTGCTGAGCAGTCTACAGGGCGAGAGGTCGGTATAGAGGGTCGTCTGATAGAGTCGTGGAAGCCTCATGCGGCGGGGTTAGCGAGACCTCTCATGCAGCGAAGATCGACGAGACCTCATGCGGCCGATGTTGAGACCACATGCAATAGAGGTCGAGCGGACCTCATGTGAAGTAAGCGGAGACCTCGTACGGTAGAGGTCGACCCAGGACCTCGCCTGGCGAAGGTCGATAGAGGTCATGCAAGCGAGTTAGCAGACCTCATGCAGCGAAGGTCAGCCGAGACTCATGCAAGCGAAGTCGAAGACCTCTCATCACAGCCCAGAGGTCGGCGGACCTCGTCACGGTGGCTTCCGGCTCGTCGATCCGAGCGGCTTGTGGGATTTGACTATGTATGACCTCCCGGCTTTGGAGGTCTTATGCCGTCGAACTCTTGTTTTGGGTGTTCTTGAACTCTATGGAAAGCCCATTGAGTCAAGAATATATTCATATACCTGAAGAGGATATTGGATGTTAGACCGAGGTGTTAGAACAACCTCAACCAGCTCGGCTATTTCGACTCAGTAGTTCGGTCGACTCGGTGGAGTTCATGCGATATGACCTGAAGCAGGTGCTTATCTGCCCAGATCCGAACTCCGATTCGGTGTTCTTAGACTCTATGGAAGCCCATTGGAGTCAGAATCCATTCATATGCCTTAGGAGGATATTAGGTATCGGACCGAGGTGTTAGACCGAGCTCACCGAGGTCAGATAACCTGATGTTAATTAGATTTGACTGCGTATGACCTCCAACCGGAAGGTCACCAACTTCTTCGTCCGAACTCCGTTTGGGGTGTTCTTGGACTATACGGAAAGCCCATTGAGTCAAGAATCCATCCATATGCCTGAAACTCAGTAGATGTCAAGAGACTGAGGTGTTAGACTAGTCTCTACTGAGAAATTGAATTATTTTACTAAGTGTACTAATCGCTTGGTTAAAAGATAATTGGAATACATGATAAGAAGAAGATAGATATGAACAAGAAATAGCAACATAAGTAGATTTGATATGAAAATGAATATAGAGAAAGAAAAGAATAAAATGATAAACTCCGGAAGAGAACAGTATAATTATGTATTTGCTTAAGGCGGGATATTGAATGACAGGTATATATGATCGGTGCTGACCTCCTGCTGTTCTTCTATAGGCGCTTCCTATCCGTCAGTGAACCACGTTACCATATGATCAGTGCTTTGCTTGCGTGTACATAACCCGGTGTACGGCATATGCTGATGTTTCGACACTTCTGTGCGTGGGCGGGCACGTCTTGTCTTGCTCTTGTGCCTTTGGGTATATATTGTAAGGTCTCCGTCATTCTTTATCTCTGGGTCCAAACAGCGAATGTTTTATTCGATATAATATCACGAATAAGAAATGATAAAAGTGGAACTCATATTAAGTCAGAAATAGGAGAAAAAGCGGTATCTGCGGATATGATGTGCGGTATATCATGCATGATATAAGATAGATACATGTATAAGATAGATAAAAGTACAAGTACGTGTATAAGTACCTCCGTATAGGTATAAGTTCTGCACTCTTACGGGAGATAGGACAGTCCGATAAAGTACAAGTATAGAAATGTATTGGTATATGTCATAAGATATGATAATCTAATAAAGTACATGAAGATATAAGTTAACAAGATAAAAGATGTTACCAGGAATGAGTACATGTACACGAATGATAGGCATAGAAGAATATAAGAATGAGTAAATGCATTCACGATAAAAATATAGCAATATATATGAGAATCGTAATATGAAGCTACAAATATGAGAACGAATACAGATTCAAGTAATGATAGTATATATTGCATAAGCCATCATGATGAAAAAAAAATTAATGAGAGAGGAGAGGAAGTTATTCATGCTTATAAGATATGTACAGAAAATGTAAATGACCTTAAATGAACCATGATATGATAATAAGTATAAGATTGCATATGTCTGTGTAAATTATATGTATGGAACATATATAAGCATGGGTATATGACAAGTATAGAATATGACATAAGTATATGATATGTTATATGTATATGTACATGTGTAAAGTGAGATATAAGATATGAAAAATGCAAAGATAAGAATAAATGATTGTACATATTGCATATGATACGGATAGCATAATTATTGGGGAATATAAGATATGCCCGAACATAAAATACACACATGGATTATCTTGCGCCCAGAACTGGTTGAGGATAGATGGGCATGCTGTGGAAGAAACAGTCTATGACATATAAGTTTCTTATCTCGAGCCCCGTTTGGGTGGGGAGATAGATCGGTTGGATCACGGGTGGCCCGAGAGGAATCGCGCGAGCGCACTGGTACTTATAGATAGTCGTTATGCTTTACCTTGATGATGCTTGGCGCTCGGACCCATATAGACCCTTTGTTTTGCACGGTGAGTACGGCGCCCTTCGGGCCCATATAGACCCTTTGTTCTACAGTGAGTGTGGCTGGGCCCTTATAGTTTCCTTTATCCACTTCTAAGGTTTATGCGGGCATAGAGCTTATAAAACAAATGATTTGAATTATGACATGTGAAAAGATATGATCTACGGATATGAGAAGCATAGCCACATATGTGATGACAGTTCACATAACGAGGAGATTATACGATGGAGCATGATATATGAAAATGTATAAGAATGTAAAATGATATGAGCAAGTAATATGAAAAGTAAAATAGGAAAACAATATATGAAATGAGTACATGAACACAGTACATAATGCAGTACATGAACACGATGGTGAAAAGCGAGTACAGATGAGTGCATTGATAGCGATTACATGAAATAGAACATATCAAATGATATAGTATATAGCGTAAAGTAATATATGTGCTATGGAAATATGACATGGCATAGGTTATGTGATATGAATATATAGTAGACATACCTAATGAATAGATGGAACATGCTATGACCCCATGATAGAAAGGCATAAGTGCTAAGAACGATAGAGATAAGTAAAAGATGACAAAACACAGGAATACAGTAAAAGTATAGATGAATTATGTCAAGGCAGAGAACATGCGACATACGTGGGAATGTAAAGATGATAAATAATAAAAAGTTATATGAATTTGTATAGATATATGAAATGCATATGTCTAAGCTTGTGACGGTCACCATTGGTGGTTGTCCATGCTTATGTTCCCACTAAGTGTAAAGCTTAGCACGGGTGTTCAATCCGTTTAGGTACATAAGCAGAAGACAAGGATAGAGGACAGGGCATCCCACATCAATAGAGTAGGCCAGCTCAGAGATAGGTGCTCACCGCACTGCTTCCGCGATCTCTGATGTTTTGTATTAGAAAAAAAATGTACATGTATAAGTAAATAGGACTCAGTATATGTGTATAGATTTTGATGGACACCACCTCTGGTGGTAGTTCTTTGTAAATAGAAAATGATTTTTTTGTTATTCACGAGAAATTGTTTGTATAACCACGGTACAAGTTCAACTCTAAGAAGAACATGTCAATGAGTCGATTATATAGTTTCTGTGCCGGACTCGGTTCGGATCCGCCAATCGGGTCGGATCGGGAAAGGGGGCGTGACATTAGGTGTTCAAAAATTTTTGGCAAAATGGTCCAGAATTGAAGGAAAAAAAAAAATTTTCTTGACAGTAGTTCTAGTTTTGAACATAAAGAGATTATGTTGTGAAATTCTGGAAAAATTTTCCAGTTTTTGCATAAGAAAATGGTCAAAATGAAACTCTTAAAATTTTTTGAGTTGTATGAATTGCAGTGGTCTAGGCTACTACATTCCAGGAGTGGCAGGGAGGCTACTAGAGGATTTAAAAAAAAATAAAAAAAGGGAAAAGATTGCTGGAGTTGGAATGGGCTACTGCTCATTTTCTAAAATTGAGTCACAATACATTAGAATTTGTATTGTGGCACCTAACGAGCTAGCGAGGCACCTGAAGGCTTAGGCTTGTTTGTATACATGTCGACGAGGCGGGCACACAACATGCTCCAGCTTTATTGTGGCCGGCGGGCACACAACGAGCTTAGTTGTATTGTGACGGAAGCGGCTGGCAGAGCGCTGATGGGCTAGCGGGCCACCTATGTTTGACGAGCCCGCGTGGGCTGAGGCGCGCCGAGGAGAGCATGACATGGCGGGCATGGCCATGATAAGGCTAGCCACGCGCACGACCTTTGTGGGCTGCTTGCAGGGTGAGCGGTGTGCTCGCGCGGCAGCTCTTGAAGTCGCGATACAAAAATTGTATCGTGGCTGGGAGCGGCCTTTGTGTCGTAATAAGGGCAGCTGATAAGTTGCGTCTGACCGCCAATGGCGCCTGCGACATGGCGCGGGGGCGCTACGACACGCCGCAACAACGCTAGACCGCGATGCCCATTTCGAGCATGCCGCATAGCGACCGCGACCCGCGACCGCGGTCGGGCACAAACGCAATATGACACGGGAAGGCCCGCGACATAGGCGCACGGTGCATCCGTCCTGACGGTTGGCTGAGCGTGCCTGCGGCAGGCTATGGGTGTGTGCACACTATGCACTTGACCAGGTTTGCGACTCGAGGACCTTTGTTTAGTCCTTGTTTGGTCCTTGTTCATGAACCTTTGTTCACTGAGGTTTCAAAAATTAAATAAATAAATCAAATCAAATCAAATCAAATTTTTTGTTGTAAATTATTATGATTTGGTATGAAATGTTTTTAGTATGTAAATAGTGTCTCGAGGCTGTGTTTACACCTTAGAGATGCTGCGTTAGAACTTAACTTGCCATGTGACATGTGTAGATGGCTAGTCGCGGGAGAGGACGAAGAGATCGTCCACGAGGTACTGGTTAGGCACCATTGGCTTTTGACTGAATTTCTTGAGTGCAATGAGATTAATTCAGCCGCTATTTACTGGGTGTGCGATTGTGAACTTGAGGCGGGTCAAATGACCTCGGCGTTTAGAAGCACCTCGATCATCGATGGATTTATAGAGGGTGGATAGGTCGGGACAACTATGACCATAGAGGAGAAGGTAGATGTTATGAGCATCGAGGATATGGGTGTTCAGTGCGAAAAGGAAAGAAGATCCATCTTCTTCCAGCCGGGAAGAAGCTGGGGGAGACTTCTGTTTCACAAGGATATCGGGACGGGCGGAGGTCATCAGGGCAAGACGGGATGGGACATTTAGTCGGGCAGGGCAGATGATGTGTTGTTTCTGTCGATATCCTGGATACTTTCGACGAGATTGTCCACAGAGGCAGGAATCCCAAGGTTATGGGACACCTCAGTCCCAATCATCAGTAAGACGGGTGAGGGTTGCCAGTCAGGATGGGCAGATTGTGTGCTACCATTGCCAGCAGCCCGGACATATGAGGAGGGATTTCCCCCAGAGACAAGGATCCCAGGGTTTTGGGACAGCACAATCCCGGTCGTGATGGGACGAGGAAGGACACGATTTGTTCATCCACCTCCTAGTATGGGTCAGGGGAACTAGTATCAGTTCCAGGGTGCCGCACCAGCACCTAGTACTTCGTAGACGGGTCACATAGGCTAGGAGTCGGAGCGTGAGTCAAGATTCGACCACGGGGGTTTGTAGGCCGAGTTCAGTCGAAGTGCAGACAGATGACGTGTTACCATTGCAGCCAGCACAAGGCATATGGCCCGGTGTCCTAGGAGGTAGAGTCTCATGGTGTGGCCCGACGATTAGATTAGCCAGGATATCGAGTGCGTTTCTACCCCTTGCACTTGTTGACTAAATGGCGTTTAAATTGGATGCATCATATTCATTCGTGCATCTGTGTGTGATTTGAACTTAGAGGTTGAGGCCTTTAGAGAAGCCATGTGTGGATGCTCTTCCATAGGATGTAAGGTAAGGGTGGACCTGATAGGTCGGGATTGTGAGTTAGAAATCTCTGGGTCTGCTCATGGTGGACTTTCGGGGTGGGATAGAGTCATCGAGTGGTGTGGGTCCGCGGTGATGCTCGTGTCGGAGTCGGGTGTGGGAGCATAGTGGTCATTCCACCATCTTGATTAGGTGTGGGTTGAGTTTGTCTTTGGGACTAGATCCCGATGAGACTCATAGTTCAAATAAAATGAGGAAGTGGTGTGTGTTGGGCGAAGCAGAAGGGGTCGTTAATCCCCTCAGGTGAAAAGCTTGGAGTTAGGGTGAAGGAGACCCGCAATAGTATCCGAAAGGTCCTGTGTGGATGTAAGAGACTCGGGGAGATATCCCGAATTGTGGATATGGGGAGCTCGGGGAGATATTCAATTTCTGTGGTGTAAGAGACCCGGGAGCTATCCGAATTTAAATGTGGGTGTAAGGGCAGTGGAGAAATCCGAAATTTTTGTGTGGGTGTAAGAGACCACTGGAATATCCACCGAATTTACGTATTGGGTGTAAGGGCCAGGGGAGCTATCCGAGATTTACGTGTGGGTGTAAGGGCCGGGAGATATCCCGAATCTACGTGGGTGTAGAGAGACTGAGGAGATATCCGAATTTCTATTATTAGGTGTAAGGGCAGGGGAGATATCCGAATTTACACGTGTGGATGTGAGACTGGGGAGATATCCCGAATTTCTGTGTGGAGTGTGAGATCTAGGGAGAGATCCTAAATTTACGTGTAGTGTAAGGGCAGGTGGAGTTATCAGAAATCTCTTTGTGGATTAGTAAAGACCGGGGAACCATCTGAATCTGCGTATTGAGTGTAAGGACCGGGGAATGTCCAAGAATACGTGTGGGTGTAAGAGGGCCAGGGGCTATCCTAAATTTACGTGTGGGTGTAAGAGACCCGAGGGCTATCCAGGGTTTACATGTGGGTGTAGGGCCCATGGAGTTGTCGAAATTGCGTATTGGGTGTAAAGAGACCCAGAGATCCGTGGAGTTGTCCAAAATTTCTGTGTGGGTGTAAGAGACCTAGAGACCCGTGGAGTTGTCCGAAATTTACATTGTAGGTGTAAGGGCCGGGTGGAGATATCGAAATTTTTGTGTGGAGTGTAAAGACGTGGAATATCAAAGTTACAGTGGATGTGAGGCTCGCGGTGTAAGCCCGAAAAGTTACGTGCCCAAGATGAAACACCAGGTGTGGTTATCACGTAGACTTAGAGTTGGTGGTAGAATTAGGGAGTGACTTGAGATTTGGATACCCATTGGAAATTGCATTGGAGTGTTGGTGGCGCGGCAGAGCTGGTATATGGATGTCATTCATGACATGGATTAGGTTGACGGTCCATTGGATTATCAGTGATTGTGACCTTGGGAAGGTTAGCGTTTACACACCAAGCAGGGATTGTGTAGGGTTACATATGCACGTGGTTTGATGCGTATGTGTGAGAAATTTCGAGACGAAATTCTTTTAAAGGGGGGAGAATGTGAAACCCCGAGAAAATCTAATTTTCTGAAAAATGGCAAAATGGTAATTTCGGTAAAAATATGGAATTTTTCTAGATCTCAGATGACGAAATGGACTTCACAGTTGGAATCGTCTCGCGAAATCTAGCTTCCACGTCGAATTTGTCGAGATTCGATCTGGTCGAATTCACGTTTAAGGCAGGTGTTGGGAGTAGTAAAACTGCTTGTAAGAGACATGTGATGTGACAAAAGTCACCTATTACATGTACTCATGTGACACATGTCGCATGATTAGTGAGAGGATGAGGTGAATGGCTGGGTGTTGCCAAGTGTCAAAATCAAGACAAAAGGGACACAATGGGAACTTTTGGAAATGTTTTAATGAAATAAAGCGAGAGGAATAGTGATCTTCTTCTCCAGGCTGGAAAAGCAGGTGGGTGGTACGGTTTGAGTTTTAGAGAGAGAGAGATCCTTCTCTCTAGATTTTCGGCCGTTCGAATCGTCGGTTCTCGATGAAGTAAGAAGCAAAGTTGATCTACGCGGCGAGGGCTACTCGTGGACACCGATTTGAGGTGGAGTTAAAGACCCAAGCTCGAGAGCTAGGGATCTTTTCTGCTGTGTTCTTTGGCTGAAGCCATGTAAATGGCATTTGGGGATGTTAGAGGCTTGGATTAGCGTGTTTTAGGTCTCAAAACATTTGGATAAATTGGAGGAATCCGTTGTTGTGAAGCGTGAATAGTGCCAGCCCAAGGGTTTCCTTGTTCACGTGAATAATGACATGATTTTGGTGTGAATTTTTTATGTTGAGTGATTCGAAATGAATTGCTTGATTGGTTAATTAGCCCATGTAGGCCTAATTTTGGTGTTATTGATTGAGAATGAATAATATGAATTATGGGAATTATTGTGTTATACATGCATGTAAATATATTGCTATGAATGGCTTGGAATTGTGTGAGAATTAATATGTTAATCATGTAATTAAATGCCTCGTTAACATGATGTGGGAATTATATAAAAAATATAATTGTGTATGAGCCATTGGAAATGAATTATAATTAGCTTCCCAGTGAACTAATTTTGATGTTATTTATGAATTAAATAACATGTGGCATGTATGTAAATTTGTTAATATATGTGTAAATGATATATTAGCTTGTGTGGTTTGAGGCCAAATAATGTTTCATATGCATAGGGAACTTCAGAAAATTAGGTGTGAGTGCACGACATGAAAGAAATAAAAAGGATGTTTTCGCGTTGGCAGGCATGCGTGAGGGAGTCGGTGAGGACTCAAGACACGGGATTGGGTGTGTAGACATTCAAGTAGGATCATGTATTTGCTTGAGTGTGTGTTTATGTTGAATCATTGCATGTGCACTTAGGTGGGGAGTAACCCATGTAGGAGATTTTCACTACTGGGCATTGCTGCCTTGTCGGATCATTATTTGGTCTGAGAAACATTAGAAGATGGCGTCTTTAGGGGCGGTGTTAGAAGAGGTCGAGTTGTGGCTTTGATGTTTTTGGTAATGGAGTTGTAGAACATGTATTAAAACTTTAAATTTTGATATATGTTTTGGTTAAAATATTATAATAACTTTTGAACTATTGGTAAATAGTTGATGTAATTTGTGAGTATTAATGCGTAGGCTAGTGGCCATTTACTCATTTTTCCGTATGTGGACCTGGTGTGGTCTTTGTAAAATATTAGGACGAGGTTGTCATGTGATTGCAAAGACATGTTGTACTTTGGGTGAGAGCTCCGTACAAGGAGACTTTTGCAGTTTTCTTCAGTGGTATGGATTGCACAGGCATCACGAATATTCCTTAGTTGAAGGGTTGTCAACGGACCCCCGAATTTGGGGCGTCACATGCCAAGTTTCATGAATAATCATATTTAATACATATAATTATTCCCATTTAATTTCCATATGTCTAACATATATATCTCAACATGCTTCTGTCTGATAAACATGTTATTCACTTTTCTGCATCTCGAGCATATATCGACACCCAGTAATAATCCATACAGGCAAGGATAACAATTGCCCTTTATCGGTGTGGCATAAAATGCCCCTGGAAACAATCACACATCAATTTTTGACAAGAGCAGGAAACACCCAAAAATGAGAGCACCAAATGTCATTCACTGTCATATGGTTAAACTCTAGACTCAAAGAGATTTTCGTAGAGTCCATGAATGCGTAAATCGGAGTTCAAACGAGAAAGTTATGGTCGTTTGAAGTTGAAGCTGCCGATTTGCATGGGTGTGCGAAAATTGTTCAGACCCTAAAACCAAGCCTCCTTTACGACCAACACTCGGCCCGGCCTAAACAAAAACGTTCAAGTTCCGGTCCACGGGTGATCATCATATTCTGAAGCGAAATTTGGATGCCCGATGTCTTGATCGTAACCAAGGCTACATGGGTAGCCAAGAGGTTTACTAAATTTTTTGTCTGAAATCTTGGAATTACGGTCATGACCGTCAATAAACATAGCCCTAGGATTAGAGCTCAACCAAAATGGTCCTTACATAGCCACTAGGCAAGAAATAACCAGTTTAGGATAAACCCCTACCTTTTGGAACTTCGACGAAAAATTCGGATTTCGGTACCCACGCGTAGCCCTTTTCGCATAGAACAACTTTAATTCTCGGACTAATGACTTCCGACCATCGGAATACCAGGAATCGGAGCCATTTTCTTTTTTCTTTTCTCCTTCACACATGGTTTTCCTCCTCTTCCTTTTTTTCCCCCTCATTTTCTTTCCTTTTTTCCTTTTTCCTTTCTTTTCTTCCTTTTCTTTTCTTTTCCCCTTCTCCACCAGATTGTTTGATTTCCTTCAAGTGAGGAAGCTTCCTCTCACTCACTATTCATCTTACCATGTCGAAGCTTTCCATAGTCGTGTGTCACATGGACACATGTTCTAGGTGACACTCTCCACATCACATGGATCTTATGCCATGTGTCTTTTTCCCATGGTGCCATGTGGTAGCCCCTGATCATGCCATGTGGCACCACCGCATGTGTCACCCAACACCCGGTGCCTCGAAAAACGTGAAATTCCAACCATCTTCTATCAAGTAACTAGATTTCGTGAGATGAATTCAATGGTGAAGTCCGTTTTGTCATCCGAGATCTATAAAATTTACAGATTTTCCACATGTATTATAGCGATAAATCATCAGTTACATTTTTCGTAAAAAATTGAATTTTTTCTTCTGGCTTTACATGCCATGATTTTTTTTTTTTTTTTTGCAACTATACCTGCAGAATACATGACTTTATTTTGTTTTATAACTTACTAATTAGAGAGCAATGTATTGAACTTTAGACTTTTATAGGTATTTAGGAATTTGATTTAGTTTGTAAGCAATAACTACTATAATCGACAAATAAGTTTGCTCATATAATATAAGTGGTGCAATAACATTTTACATGCTCATAGCTCATATTACATATATGGTGAAATAGTACAACTTCTAATGGTTATTGCATAAATAGATATAACTCATATATATATTTTGCATGCTTATTACATGAATCGTTGATATAATCATATAAGGAATAAAAAAATTTGGAAAAAAAAAAATTAGTAATATTCTGGCCAATGGCCCAATTCGATTTTGATTTACCACCTGGGCTCAAATCCGACTTGGATCAAACTTAATGGTCCGGTCCAATCCCCGGTCCGAACTCGACTGTCCGGGTCACCTGGTCCTCGTATTTCAAGCTGACTAAAGGAATATGCATCTTTATATTTAAATTGTCTTACTTAATAAAAATAGAAATTACAAGTGATGTCATAAAAGGAGTGTAATTGTTAATAATTATCTATCCATTTAATTTTTTTTTAAAAATACTTAGCATATATTTTGTGATAAATATGTCATTTGTTTATATATATAAGGAGTGTAATTGTTAATAATTATCTATCCATTTAATTTTTTTTTAAAAATACTTAGCATATATTTTGTGATAAATATAAATATTTGTTTATATATATATATATATATATATATATATTAATTATCTATCCATTTAAGATTTTAGAAAAATACTTATAATAATATTGTCTCCAACTATTAATTGATTTGAAAATGTTTTCTATTATTAGGAATAATAAGTTATAGTTATTCTATTAATTTGTAGATTTTTTTTTAAATAAATATTACATTTTCATTAGAAATATTATTTTATTTTATAAAATAAAAAATCACATAACTGACAACACAAATCATCCTCTTACACATTAATTAATAGTTTATTATTATTATTATTATTATTATTATTATTATTATTATTATTATTATTATTATATATTGTTTAATTATTAGTTATTGATTTAGTAAAAGAGATTAGTTAAGAATAAAATAATGAATTATATCTTAATAACAATAAAATTTGTAATTATTAATTTGTTAATAAGGGTTATAATTTATAGATTTTTTTTAATACAAATAATTTATAGATTCTTAACAACATATTTATATTATGGTTTTTATTCCTTATTTTAAATTTTAAAATTTTATTTTTAGTTTTTTATTTATTAAATATAATATGTCAAAATAAATAAATAAAAATTAAATTATCCTACAAAAGTAAATAATTTCAGAATTATATATTTGTTATTTGATAGATTTTCAGTGTTTATATTTCAAAAATATTATTTAATTATGTAACATAAAAATCTCTACATGTTAGCTTTCAATACATCTTAATAAATAATTTATTATTATGATATATTTAATTATTAATCTAGCAATTCTATATAAATTAG